>QANZ01012164.1:49602-152132 GCA_003254925.1 Chamaecrista fasciculata
AATATATATATATATATAATATTTAATTTAAATAGTAATATTAAGGATGATATTGTAAGAAACTTCCCCAATTCTTTTAATTCGTCGCGTTTTGATCTGTTTTACCAAAGACAGAGAACCTAAACGTAGAAAAGAAATCTTGTTGAACTATGTTTTTTTTTTTTAATTAGTTTTCTTCCATTTTTTTTAACCATGGACCAATTTGGTGAAGAAGATTGAGTTTTTGGGTTAAATTGCAAGTAAATATTTTGAAACATAAAGATCCTCCAAATTATAGCTGATATTGTGAATCGAAGGGAGTAATAAAGCCATGCATATGCCATCCATTTATTTTCTTTGATATTTACAATCCTTTTTCAATTACACTTTGTTTATTTGACTTTTCCTATATAGCATAGGGAGTGTGTTACTTAAATCATTTTATGAGGAGATAAAATGCTTATAAATGTTACCACTTTTGTTTAACTACCTTAGTCAGAACATCTTGAAAAATGTATATCCTTAATTTGTAAAAAAAAACTATCTAGTTAATTAACAACCTTAAAAATGAGATTATGTTCCATGTAGCTAACATAATGATAATTTCAATTACACATGGTGTGAAGAGAAAGCTATAATAAAACACCTTTTTTTGTGGTTTTGGCAGCTTATTCATCAAATGAGATTATTTCTGCTCTGATTTGGACAATAAAGATAAATGATTTTTTTTTTCATATGTGTCATAATATTCTTTTTTCTTAATTACAAATTAGAGAGATAAATTTGTGTTGAATTTTCCTTTTAAAAATAAATATTTTTCTTTTTATCTATATCAATTCATTTATTATGACACACACGAGAGAGACATCATACATGTCAACTTATCAAGTGTTTAGCTTAGAAATTATGATAAAATTAGATAGAATCGTGATTGAAACTAATAATAAAATAAGTAGGAAAATTCAAGAACCAAAATAGAATAAAAAATAATTTAAAAATTAAACTAGAATTCATCTTATAATCCAAGGACCAAAATGAGGTTTTGACCGAAAAAGCTTGTTGAAGAGGCATGTCTTATATCTCTCATTTTGTGTAATGAATAATGAAATCAGCATGAGCATGGTGAATTTATGGGATGGGGGTTGAAGTTTAGAAAAGGAAAAGGGAAAAGCAAGCTATATCTTTATTCCATTTCCATGCATAAAATAAGAATGTCTTAGTGAAGCTTCCAATTATTCTTCAATGGAAACCTATGAATTTTGGAGTAACACACTAACACACCCCATGTGGTAAAGAGATTTACAGTCTTTAGGCCAAGGCATTTCTTTCTCAATCAATTTATTAATTACACATATGAATGATGATGCTCGTGTCTTTGGTATGAGCTGTTTTGCATATGATGATGATAACGTTGAAGAACCTGTCATCAACAATTCATCTTAATCTTTCATAATTATAATTTTAGTTTTTTCTTCATTGAAATGCACAAAATTACTATGAACTTTAATTATTGGAAATTTTTTTTTAAACTTTAAGTCACAAAAAAAAAAATCTAAATTTTTAATTTTAATTTTATGCAAAATACACATTTTATTAGAAAAATTAAAAGTCAAAACTAACTATTGTATATTATAATTACTAATAATAAAAAAAATTAAATTTTTGAAATTCTTAATGAAAATATTAATAAAAAAAGGATCATTATACTAAATCAAAAGTGTTAAAACTCTTTGGTGGAACGTTCAAATTGATCTATGCTCGTAAGTTTATATAATTTGGTCCTAAATATTTTAGAAGTTTCATATTGGTAACAAACATTTGAATGTGGTAATAACTTTTTCGTTTCAAGTTAGAATACAATAAATCCATACCTATGTGTCGCTTTTAATTACAAGTACTTTCTTTAATAAGTTGATGCCGTCAACAAACGAAGTCAAATTATGTCTCAAATAGGTGTCACTTGTTTCATGATCAGACAAGCGAAGTTGGTCACATCTCTCTCGTTTCAAGTCTGAATGCAACCGGTTTAGAGCTACAAGTTTTAATGGGTTCTTTTTTTGCCTAATTAGAATCATCAACAAAAGAGATCAAGTTGGGATCGAAAGTATGAGATCAATTTTTCATAATCTTATACTTTTTGATCTCAAACCTAATTTTGAGTTTGTTTTGACTTCATTTGTTGACGGCTCAATTGGATAGAAAAAAGACTCGTTACGAGTAAATTGAAGCTCTAAGCTCATTGTATTTGAACTTGAAATAAGAGAGATATGACCAACTTTGTTTATTTGAATATAAAACAAGCGACCCACTTTGGTGGGACTTGATTTGACCTATTTTGCTAAAGTCCTAATTGGATAGAAAAGATACTCGTAGAAAAAACACATAACTTTGGACTCATTACATTCAAACTTAAAACAAGTGAAATATGATCATTTACAGTAGTTTAAGATCAAAATGAAACTAAATAAAAATATTTAGGACCAATATAAAGTTTTGAAATATTTAGCATCAAAATTAGAGACATATATTTAAGATTAATTTGAGCATTGGACCAAAATCTTTTATTACTTTATGAAGTTTAGAGATTTTTCTGCATAAATTTCATAAAATAAAAATTGTAATTTTTTTTTCAAAATCTTTCAAACTCTCAATTGTAACTCTCTCTCTCTCGATCGCGAAGACGCAAGAAACAAACTAAAAAAAAGTATGTTAAGCATGTAATTTTCTTCAATTAGCTTGTAATCTAGTTTTATAATTGGGAACTGAATGCATGTCGTAGAAATATGAAACACAAGAAAATAGCTCTGTAAATTCTAGTCTCTAAACAGGGAGGAATCTAGCCACATATATAAATTGCCATCATGAGACATGGATATAATTTGTTGCTTGATTCAACAATCTCAAATAGGCATATCTCTAAGAACTGATGAATAATATAATATTGGGCCAAAGAATCCCCGAAATCCAACAGCAATGATCCTAAGCTCATGAAAAATTCATTCAGAGAATTGACGAACACGATTTTTCCCAACCAAATCAATTATAGGTGTCATAAATGATACAACTTCCAAATTTCTAGCCAATAAGAAAATTATGATGCCTTAATACAATTGAGGTGTCTTAACTAATAAAAAGTATCATTGAGATCTTCTTGCAATATGTAATGTATATGTATTTTAATTAATACATAATCCAACAAGGTTTAAAGAGATAGTAACCCATATCACACTCTTAAATAGTCCAAATCAACCAACCAAAAAAAAAACTACGCTTCTTGAGAAACAGAACAAGCATCTTCCCATTAAAATTGAAGGATGTGAACATAAAGCATCACACCAATATCCTAGTTAAGCTTGATTTGAACCTCTTCATTCACCACCTACAAAGATTGTTAAGATCATGAGAGTTTTGTTTTTTTGTTCTTGTAACTCAGTTAACCTAACATGTGCAAATAATAGCCAACAATAATAATAAATATTCCTACGTATAAATTTCAATGGAAAAAGGAAGTAGTATTAGTGTATTACTATCATCACTTACTTGCTAGCCTCCAAGTCACTTGTGATACTTTCTCCAATTCAGAACTATGAGCACATAAATTTTGTCTTCTAAATCTTGCAAGAACCTATAGTAGGCACATCTCCATGAGCGTTTGAGCATTGTGAGGCCTAAAAATCCCCAAAAGCCAGTGGCAAATCCTATCCCCATGCTCATATAAAGTGCTTTTAAGAAATCTGAATTCCCATTTTCTATTGAATTTGGAGCTTCAACAGGTACTCTTGCTTCATCTTCAGGACAAATTATATTCAGAGGTTTTCCACAAAGACCAGAGTTATTCTCATAACTGGATACTGGAAAGCTTTGTAGTTGTGTTCCCACTGGAATTTTTCCAGAGAGATGATTGTTTGACACGTCTATCCCGGTTAGACGATCAATTCCAACAAGACTAGATGGAATGTTTCCTATGAAATGGTTTCTTGACAAGTCAAGAAATTCAAGTGATTTCAAATTCCCTAGCTTTGAAGTGATTTCTCCGGATAAACTGTTCCTTGACAAGTTTAAAGAAATCAATCCGATTAAGTTCCCAACTTCCTTTGGCATTCCTCCTGTGAGTTTATTGCTGGAGAGATCAATGGTATTCAAGCGTAACTCAGGATTACTGAACACATATTCTACACCTTTCCAGAAGATATTGGCACTGTAATAATAGGCATAAACATTAGAGTAATCAGATTTGAGACGGAAAATCTCATGATTCATTGCAGTAAAATTCTCAAGGCATGCTGGGATTTCACCAATGATACTGTTTTCAGAGGCATCTAAGATTTGAATCTGAGTTAAATAACAAAGATGCAAAGGCAATGTCCCATAGAATTTATTCACTCTTATGCTCAGAACAACCAATTTTTGTAGGCTTTCTCCTATCCATGAAGGTATAAACCCAGACAGAAGATTTTCTCCCACATCTAGCATTTGTAACTCAGTGCAATTGCTTAAGGAGGAAGGCAATTCACCAGTTAAGCTATTGTTTCGTAAGCTCAAAACTTGAATGTCAACAAGGTTGCCTATAGAGGTAGGAATTTTTCCTGAGAGTTTGTTATTTTTCAAATCAAGTATCTGTAAATATTTGAGATGATGCCAACACTCAGGTAGTTGTCCTGTTAGTTGATTGCTTGATGCATCTAGAACATATAAAAAGCCTACATCTTCAGTAGTGATATTGTTGCCACATTGAAACCAACTCATGCTGGAAAATTGATTGTTGGATAAATGCAAGGCATGTGCTTTCAACAGAAATGATGGAATCGACCCGTCAAATTCGTTTGAGTCCAAAATTATTTGTCGGAACTGACTGTCATTAGTGACATTCAATGTTAAATCTGCAGGAATAGTGCCTCTTAGGTTGTTGTTCGACATATTTAAGTAGTACATATTTGATAGGACATCCCAAAACTGTTGTGGCACAACATCTGATATTTCAACATTAGAAATGTCGAGATACTCAAGTTCCTTTTGGATTTGAAGCCATTTGGGAAAGTTAGGACCCAATTTGCAAGATGCCACATTCAGAAATGTTAATTGAAAAGGAGGAACCCAGTTTTCATGAACTTTGAAAGCTAATGAGTTACCATTTAAAGCTAAACCCTTTAACCGAGATAGACTGGACAAATGGGATTCAGAGATAATACCTTCAATAGAATTGAATCCCAAGTATAGATCTTCCAAGCTAGATAGCAAGCCAATGCTTTCAGGAACATTTCCATGTAATTGATTACCAAAAAGTATCAAACTTTCTAGAGATGAGAACACTGAAAGCTCAGGAATTGTACCAGAAATCTGATTATAGTGTACATACAGACGTCGTAATGGATGTTGAACATGACCACATCTAGTAGAATTAGGAATAATGCCTGAAAGATCTCCACTCAACAAATTGTATGACAGAGATAACCACATCAAGTTGCACATGTTTCCAAAAGAATTTGGGATGATACCTTTGAGGTTGTTTCCATAGAGATTGAGAGATTCAAGAGAGCTCATCATACTACCAAAACCATTTGGAATAGGTCCTTCTAGGATGTTTTCTTCAAGGTGTAGCTCGTGAAGGTTGAAGCTGGAGTTGAATATCCACATGAAGTAAAGTTTGAATTGGTTTGAGATAACCCTTCAAATTTAGCATCTGAAAGTTCACAATGGGCAAGTTCAAGTTCTCTGAGCTTTGGAAGTTGGCCAATCTGTTGCAATAAATTATTAGAGTGCTTGAGTTTTGGCATTCCACTTAGATCAAGATGCATCAAAGAAGATGATAAACGAGAAATCCACTCCGCATCAGCATGAATATCAAGACCATCATTGTGAGCAAGCCTTAGAGAGTGCAAGGTTGAAAGATTGCCTAGTTGAGAAGGGATTGACCCAACAAGATTGTTTGAGCTCATATCAAGATAATACAAACGTGAGAGATTCCCAAGTTGAGAAGGAATAATTCCTTCAAGTTGATTATCTTTGAGATCAAAATATTTCAAGTGTTGAAGGAAGCCAAATTGGTGAGGCACTCTTCCACTAAAATGAGCATGTGACAGATTAAGATGTCTTAAGTTTTTGAGGTAGCCAATGAATTCTGGGACGGGTGTCCCATTCAAATAATTCTGGCTAAGGTCTAAGTGAGTTAAATGGCTCAACTCAATCAATGAAGGATTAATTAAACCTTGTAAGTGATATGAATCTGTACCTTGAAGGTGAAGAGTTTCTACATGACCTGTTTTGTTGTTGCAATGAACTCCTTCCCATTCACAGCATTCTTTATTTTGATGCTCCTCCCATGAAGAGAGCATACCATAATCATCTTGGAGAGCATACCATAATCATTTTGGGACAAAACATGTGGAATAGAAAACAATAAAAGAAAACAACGACTTGCAATTAGCATTGACTCGGTCACTGGCCACATTTATGTTTACCACCACTATTTCTTTCAATCTCCTATAGATCGATGTTGATCAAATTGACAGTTTAAACATTTTTAACATATACTACTAAACAATCTTTCTTTTATGATAGGCTAATCTAAGATGCAAAGTTTAATTCTTGACATGGGATACAATTGTTGATGTGGCATAATCATAACTATTGATATAATTTAATGTTAAAAAATAATAAAAACTAAATAATAATTTTTTTAACCAATCAAAACTGTGTATAAAGTCACATCACTAGTTACATACAATTAACTCTTCTACGTGTTATTATCTTATTAGTTTATGACCTATTGCATCCTATGTCAAAAATCAAATTTTACATTATAGTCTAACTTTTTTTATAGGTAGTTTAGTATACGCAAAGAGATTATTCAAATAAATTTCTATGATTAGCAAAGATTAAAAAAAAAAAAACTTTTCAGCCAACACTTATTTTATATATAATACACAGTTAAAAGTTAAAAAAAGATTGACCTTTCTAACTGCAATGACCTGACTTATAATATACATCAAAGCCCCAAAAACAAGGAATCCCCCGTTGTTACTTGTTAATCCCAAATGAATTAAAGCACAGTACTCTATATGCATGCATACCTGATATATCAATCGGATATTCAGTATTTTAATCCATAATGGATTTGACAAAACAGCTTTCTATAATTGATAAATTATTGTTTGATTCTGCTCTACAAATTAAAAAGGAAAAAGGCAAAAAGAAAAAAAGAAAAAAAGAAAAAAAAAATTAGTTAAACGTGGGTGTGATGGGTAGGTCAACTCGAGACCTGATGAACTCGAGCATTCTAAGTCGCCTTTTTGGACTAGTTAACTAAAGTATTTGTCTATTGATTTGATTCAATCTTGTTTAAGTTTGATTCAAGAAAAAATTTATTTTTTGTCCTTGAATTGTTACTGAATCAATGATTTAGTCCCTGAATTATAAGAAAATATGAATAAGTCCTTGAATTTTACACCTCCGTCAAGCTTTTGGTCCCTGAACTATAAAAAAAATATAAATCAGTTCTTGAATTTAACACCATCATCAACCTTTTGGTCCTTAATTGAATTGTAGAAAAATACAAATCAGTCCCTGAATTTAACACCATCGTCAACATTTTGGTCCTTGAGCTGCTTCGTATTTTTCTACAATTCAAGGACCAAAAGGTTGACGATAGTGTAAAATTCAGGGATTGATTCGTATTTTCTTACAATTTAGAGATCAAAAGGTTGACGGCGGTGTAAAATCCATGGACCGATTCGTATTTTCCTATAATTTAAGGACCAAAAGGTTGAATATGGTGTAAAATTCAGGGTTTGATTTGTATTTTTTTACGATTCAGAGACTAAATCGTTGATTCAATAATAATTCAAAGACCAAAAAGTAGGTTATTTCTTGATTCAATTATTGAATACTCCTAACCACGCCTGGTGTGAGACATTGCAAACTTCGATTTTTCTTTCTTTTCTTTTTCTAATTTGTACTTTTTTTTTTGTTTAGTCTTCGAAGTCTTCTTCCTAAAAGACTTTGTTAGGATTCTGTCGGCATGCATTATTAACGAAGACGTAACCTTTCTAAGAGAGATTTTCTCTCTATAATGTCTTCTTTAGCTCTGACTGCCCTGCTTTAGACGGAATCAGAAGGCAGAAGAAACAATAGAAAAGAAAAAACTCTCCTGACGAAAAAGATTTTCTCTCACGAAAGAGAGATTTTAGGGCCGAATAAGTTGCTTTTTAGCGCCGGCTAGGTTTTAGAATTGCTTGTGGAATAACAAGAGGATATTGTTTTTTCTTTTTCTTCTTTTGGGCTTGTGCCCTCCTTTTGTTACAAAAAGAAAAAAAACAGCTATGAGAATTGAAAAGTTTTTTTAAACAGTTTTTTTTTTTAATAATAATCCTAGGTGACAGACAACTCAGCTATTTTTTTTAAATAAACGACACATAAGATTTTTGTGTTAATTATTTGAAAACTGTTTGATATTAGAATAAAATTAAATTTCTATTCTAACGAAATTAACTCAAGTAATATATGTAGGACAAAATTGAATCTAAATTTAAACATGCCAAAAATATACTTTTGCCTTTTTTTTTAAATGGTCACAGTGCAATTTTTGTCTTATAACTTTTCTTCAAGTCTCAATTTAGTCTGATAACTTTTTTTGTTATAGTTTTTATTTCATATCTTTTGCTCAAGTTATATATTTTGCTTCATGTTGCACTTTTGGTCACATATCTTTGGGTAAGGTGGGACAGACAATAGAATTTTTTATAAAAATATAAGACTAATTTTGTAACTTGACTAACAAATATGAGACCAAAAGTGTTACGAGACCAAATTTGCAAAAGCAAAGCAGCCATTTTGATGAATGGAGCAAAAGCATTGGAGATTCTCATCAGTCTGCTTTTTCTTCTTCATCATCATCAAAGAAGGTGGTAAAGTCTGAAGATGCCAATGATGATCTTGGGTTATTGTTACAAGACGATGAGCACAGAATCGCCTTGCAGATGATTGAAGAACTTCTCAATACAAATTTAATCTTTCGTAATTATAATTTTAGATTCAAAACTAACTACTGTATATTATAATTACTAATAATAAAAAATTTTAAATTTTTGAAATTCATGAAAATATTAATAAAAAAAGGATCATTATTCTAAATCAAAAGTGTTAAAATTTTTTGGTGGAACGTTCAAATTGATCATAAATGTATGCTTGTAAGTTTATATAAATTGGTCCTAAATATTTTAGAAGTTTCATATTGGTCACAAATAATTGAATACGGTAATAACTTTCTCGTTTCAAGTTAGAATACGACAAATCTAGACCTACGTCTCGCTTTTAATTACAAGTACATACTTTCTCAAACAAGTTGATGCCGTCAACAAACGAAGTCATATCTTTCTCGTTTCAAGTTTGAATGTAACCGGTTTAGAGCTACAAGTCTTAGACCCAGTTCGTTTCCGTTTTGATTATAATCTGTTTTGATTATAATCATAATAAACATGTTCGTTTACGTTTTTTTCCTGATTCAATTATAATCATGATTTTTAAATAATCAAACACACTCAATTACACTTATACCCCTATATATATACCTATAATTACCTATACTCTAATACAATCAATCACCCATCACAAGGGCAAAAAGGTCCTTTATCTCAACATTGGGCTAAATTGTCATTTTGTTTAAATAATTTAAGACTGAAATTAATATTTTGGCCATACTTTCTTTTCTTCCTTCCCGTTCTCTCTCTCGTCTCTCCCTCTCTGGTCTCTCTCTCCCCCCCCTCTCGTCTCTCTCTCCCCTTTGTTATAATCTCCTTCGAATTCGGGTGTTTGTGATTCTGAGATTTGGATTATTGTAAGGAATTTCGAATGGAGTTGTGATTTGTCCTTGCTTTTATTCTCCATTGCTGACAAGGAATAACCCGAAGCAAACTGTCGTGAATTCCTCAGTATATGAAAATTATAAAATTGGGGATCTGACTCCATGGAAGTATTTATTGCAGCATTGAACATTTTGAATTCATTGACGTGAAGGAGACCAATTTGATTGGGTTGATAGCGAAAATTGGAGTGGAATTTGGAATATTTTGGTGACTGTAAATTGTGTTATGGCTTGTATATGCTTGAAAGGCCAAAGGGATATCTTCAAATGAGTGTATATGCTTTATATGCATTGTGGAAACACGGTTGGGTGGAAACTGAGGAGGAAGAAGAAGTGTGGAAATAGGAACCGAGAGTGTAGAAGATACAACAGAGGATGATGGAAAAGAGAGTGGAAAAAAGATTAAATAGGAACCGAGAGTGTAGAAGATACAACAGAGGTTGAGTTCTTTTTTGCCTAATTAGAATCATCAACACAAGAGATTAAATTGGGATCGAAAGTATGAGATTAATTTTTCATAATTTTTTACTTTTTGATCTCAAACCTACTTTTGAGTTTACTCTGACTTCATTTGTTGACGGCTCAATTGGGTAGAAAAAAGACTCGTTAAGAGTAAATTGAAGCTCTGAGCTCATCGTATTTTGACTTGAAAATAAGAGAAATATGACCAACTTTACTTATTTAAATATAAAACAAGTGACCCACTTTGGTGGGACTTGATTTGACCTATTTTGCTAAAGTCCTAACCAGATAGAAATGATACTCGTAGAAAAAACATGTAACTTTGGGCTCATTACATTCAAACTTAAAACAAGTGAAATATGATCATATTCAGTAATTTGAGACTAAAATGAAACTAAATAAAAATATTTAAGACCAATACAAAGCTTTTGAAATATTTAGCATCAAAATTAGAGACATATATTTAAGATTAATTTGAGCATTGGACCAAAACCTTTTATTACTTTATGAAGTTTAGAGATTTTGCATAAAATTCATAAAATAAAGATTGTAACTTTTTTTTTTTCAAAAAGAATGAAAAGAATTGTAACTTTCTAATTGTTTTTGTTTCTAAAGCATTAAAGCCAAATTATATTATAGAAAAACCAACCGACATTTATAATCATCCGGTTAATACAAATCTAACGATACATGAACGATATTCGATAAATAATATTGACCTAAAGAAACAAATAATAGCACAACTGATCCTATATAAAAAATTATCCTCGCAACTCAAACTAATGGTAGAATCATTCATCTTACAATAATTAACTTTGGCATGTAGAAAATGTTTACTTGAATTATTAGAGGTAATTGAGGATTTATTTATCCTTAATCATTAATCTCACATCGTTCTAATCTAAATGGAACTTTCATCTCTGAAACTAAAAAGTAAAAATCCATGGTGTTACTATGTTAGCAAGAAGAAACTGAGTAAAGGGAGAAAATGAATGTGAAAACTGAAAAGCAATGGTTTATTCATTTCGGGTCATTTTAGTAATTGAGCACTACATCCGGTGAAGACCGAAGAGGGTAGATTCTCCAGATCGACGAGAATCAATTCATCAATTTCATCATCGAAGATAGTGAGGAAGACGAATCAACGAAGAAGAAGAAGAAGAAGAAGTTAAGACTATGATACTCGCGGTCGTATTTGCTAACTCCGAGGGCAATATCCTCATCGAACGGTGAGTTCAGTTCTGATCTTTTAGATTACCCTAGATCCATTACGGGTAATGTCTGTGAATTTTTCCCGTTTTAGATAATTTACATACACAGGTTGGATCTCGTTGGAATGTTTGAATAACTGTATAATCAGGATCAGATTCTGATGTTTGTGTTGGATCGGATTAGGGTTATGCTTTCTTTGAATAGTTAAAAACTTAGAATAGTGGGCATTTTAGCTTAAGACCAACAATCCAGTCTCAAATTCCCACAATATGTGAATTCATGACTCGTAAGTGCACAATCGGGTGAAATAGTTTTTTCACTCTGTTTTAATAGCTACTATGCTCATTTAGTAGTAATCACGATTAACTTTTAAGATACTGTTGCTTGAATTTGAATACAACATTGTTGACTGGTAGCATTTGAGTAGTTGTTGCAAAATATGTTGATGCCTATGTGTTGAAGAAATCAAGGAACGAGAGAGACCTGACTTAGCTGGAAAATTGAGAAGCTCTTTCTCTTGTAACCTTTTTTAGTAGAAACTAGAAACTTTATGGTGATGTATTGAGCTGAATTCAGTGGCTTATGATATTTTGCAGTTTTCATGGAGTTCCTGCAGAGGAGCGGCTACATTGGCGATCATTCTTGGTTAAACTAGGATCTGATAACCTGAAAGGTGTAAAGAATGAAGAGCTTCTAGTTGCTAGCCACAAGTTTGTATTCTGTTCTCCCTTATTCCTCATACCTTGAATATGTGATGTATGTATAGCTATATAATTTGCTTTACTGAAGTACACTGAGGGGTAGCTTCTGGGAGCAGCTTGGGAAGATTGAACTTTCACATGGGCTGTTAAATGTTTAGCTGAATTCCGATTGATTCAAACTAAGATAAACTGTTTTGAGTTCTCCTTTTGTGTTGTGTAAAGTGTGAGACTTTAACAAACTAAACAAAGCTAGTTGTCAGAATAAAATAGGCCTAATATTTGGATAAATAGAACATTTCCTATGCTGTAGTTTGAAACTGAAAAAGTGGGAATGAATTGTACAAGAGGAACCTGAAACATCCTTGCATGACATACCTGTTCAAGAGGTTTAGCAGTTTGAACTTGAGAGTAGTTGCTGCCATTAAAATCAGAAATTTGAATTCGAATGAAGAACATTCTTCATTGCAAGCTATTATTCATGATCCTTGGTTTTAGAAATTATTTGGTTCTTTTTTAGATGATATCACAAATATTTTACTTGGAGATTTTCTTCTCTACCAGGTCAGTTTATATTGTATACACAGTGCTCGGGGATGTCAGCATCTATGTGGTGGGGAAGGATGAGTACGATGAACTTGCCTGTATGTATATCTTTATCGCATCCCTTTTTGATATTCATTGTCGATCAAACATTTAAGAAATAAATCATCCAAGTTATTAATGCTTATAAGTATTGTTATTTGCTTCCAGATGGGTCCTGGTTTTGATTTTTTAGTGGTCCTTTATTTTTTTTCCTCCTTTACTTTCTGAGTAGAAAGGTGAACAGGTCCAATGAGATATTAAAATAACATGTGACTATATCCACTGCTCTTGACAATGATTATCTATGACTGTTTTGAAAGTGGAATTGACTGCTTCATTTAGACTGCTACTCTAATTTACTATTACAAAATATTAATGTGATTTTGGAATAGATTGATGTTGACATTACTTTTTAAAAGATGTAATTTTAAGGAAAACTAGTGATCAATGAAATGTGGGACTAATTGCATATCTCTCTCCACTGAAAACAAGGGTAAAGCTAATAAAATTTGTTGGATTAAACTTTGTAGTGCAGTTTCTATTTACCACAAGAGGAGAAGAGAAAAGGAGATTGTAAACGAAGCAACAATAATATTTGTATATAAAGATTCTGATTGGCATCATGTGTGTTAAGTGTTGACAACATGGCACATTGTCTAATTAGTTGAAGATTGGAATATATATTTAATCAAGAGCTGTTGAGCACTTTACATCATTGCTACTAATCACCACTTTTTATATCTTTTTCCTCCAGTGTCAGAAGTGATCTTTGTGATAACCTCAGTTGTAAAAGATGTATGTGGGAAGCCTCCAACTGAGCGCCTTTTTCTTGACAAGTATGGAAGAATTTGCTTGTGTTTGGATGAAATTGTTTGGAAGGTAAGTGACTTGCTGGACTATTTCAATAGCATAAAAGGCATGATACCAAAAATCCTTGAAGTTTTTTAGCCAGTTCATTCATTCTGCTTGCCTGCATCAATCATCAGCATGCATTTTGTATGCATACATTATTGGTACAGCCCATGTAAATATGTAATAGTAGTAGTATTATTATAGATACTATGGTAAATCATAGATGTCATCCATTTTGGATGAAACCCATTGGATATTGTTTTTTGTAATACACGTGATAGATGCTACATGCTACATAGTCCTGGTCTTCTTCTCAATGCCTCCAAAAACAGATTCATGGTTTCCTTTTTTCCTTGAATTCACAGTAGTTCTATCAACTTACCAAAACTTAAGTTATCTTGTCCTGTTTTTTTTGTGGCCATATGTCCTCTGTTCACTACATGTATCACTGAACAGAGCTCTTTGCTTCTTAAAATTTTGCTGTTGAGTAATTTCGTCTGAATGCTTTGATTGACGTTTTCCTGGTGCATCTTTTCAAGGGATATTTGGAAAATACAGAGAAAGATAGAATCAAAAGATTGATAAGGTTGAAGCCTCCGACAGAGTTCTGAATGAGAAGTTTGAAGCCAGCCATGATACAGTGAATAGCTTGTAATGAGTTTTTCCCATTGCTGGGAAAATTGCCAATATTCATATTAAAATCTTCATATTTTACATATTTGTGAGTTGTGACAGTTCAGAAGAATGTGCTTTTTATACCTTGTGGGCTTGTGCAAATGTGCAATATACTGTGCTTTTCAAAAAACAAAAAGTATTTCTTCCGAGTATGAAATAATTACAGGCATAAACTTGAAGGCAATATAATAAAAAAAATTGAAGGCAAAAGATTTTTTTTTTTCTTCTTTAAAATTTACATCAATTGTTAATTTAATTTCTAAAATTTATTTATTCTCAATTTTATTTTAAAAAATTTATACTGTGATTAATTTTATTCTTTGTATTAATTTGATCAACTGAATTAACAAATTTTATGTAACTTATATAATGTAAATATTTTTTTTGAAAAAATAAATCTTAAACAAAAAATTATATAAAATCTGTCATTAATTCGTTTTAAAAGAAGTTAGGAAAAAGAATAAAAAAATTAATCAAAATATGAAATTTTAAAGGCAAATTGACAATAAATAAGTTTTAATGATAAAATTAAAAAGGTGATTTTTCTAAAATTGAACTTAGTTAAAATTTTAGAAACCCTTTGAAACCAATATTTTGATTTGTGCAAAGAACTCATAATTCAATGTAACAAATAGAAAAGGAATTTATCAAATTCTGTTTCTCTTTACAGAGAATGACAATTTTCATGCCGCTTATTAAGTTTTTTTTTTCATAGCATCAGATTTCATTACTAAAGGAATCAGTACATAGCAGATCAACAACAAACAGTGGTTAAAAAAAAAAAAGATCAACAACAAACAGAACCCTAAAAAACAAAACCAACTACATCACGCTGGGCAACAGAAGCAGAAGAAAAACAACATCCTAAGACAAAAGGAAAGTTCAGAAAAGAAAACAACAACATTCTAAGACAGACAAAACAGCAACACATTATCCTACACCAATTCTTCTACTAAATCTCCTTCAAGCAAAATCGTCCTGAAGGCCAAAATGAGATAGGGAGGCATGCCATTTAAGTCGAGGAGATCAGTTTTGTGTTCAAGAACTTTCTTAGCCAAAATGTCTGCGCAAGCATTGCCCTCGCGGTGGATATGATGGAGGCTAGGATGCAACACAATGAGGTTTGACCTGCAAGCATCAATAAGAGGGTATAGAGAATGTGTATTAGAGACATTAGGACTGAGGATGAGGTTAGCAGCTACACCAGAATCTGTCTCAACAATTATATTTGTCAGCCCTTTAGAAACACAAAGTGATTACCCAATTTTAATGCCCCATAATTTAGCAAGCAGTGCATTTCCATGACCCAAGAATTTTGAAAACCCAAAATCTCAATTCCCTTGTTCATCACGTATGATGCCACTAGCAACAATAAGGTTGGATTCATGGGTGTGGGCACCATCAGTGTTAAGCTTAAGGTGATTGGGAGGTGGTGGAGACCATCCAACAAGAACAAAGGTGTTTCTTTTGTTTTTGGCAGACATACTCTTTCACTTCTAAAAGGTCTGAAGACAAAAGAAGAGTTATTTGGTGAGGAAGCAAAGAGAATGGGGTTATGGTCGGATTTGAATCTAGGCAGGTGGTGAATAATGCATTCCAAAAAAAGGTTAATCCACTCATTGTTGACTAGAAATCTGTCTAATCTCTCAAAAATCATACTCCCATCAGGTCTTTTGTTTCACAAGGTAAATTTAGGACTGGAAAAGCCAAGGTCAGACAAGATTTTGGAAGAAAGAAATTCAAGAGGACGAAGCAAGCAAACCCCCTCCCCCCACCACTAACTATGGTAATGTAACAGAGTCAGCAATAGATTACAAATTTTTCTAGAGGATCTTTCGTCTATCCATATCATGGCTAGCATAAACAAATGACAAGAGAGAGATAGGCGAGTTTGGTACCTCAAGTGTGGCATGAATCTCCTAGAAAGTTTGGCTATGCATAGTGAACTTCACATTTTCGTTGTTCCATAACAGACAAAGTTCGCCAGAAAAACCCATAGGGTCCACTTTCAGAGCACATGGAAAGCCCAAGGAGGACATGATTTCTTCAGCTCTTTGACCTCCAACTCTTGTTTCTGAAATGAAAGCAATGTTTGGTTTGTATTTTTGGATGAGTTCTCTGAAGTTGGCGCGAAATTCAGCACTGGCAGCACCACGAGCATTCCAAGCTAAAATTTGTAAGGGTTCCATAAGAATGTGGTTATCAGTAAAATTTTGTCCCGCACGAGCATGATTGATAACAGGGGTTTTGGTGCTATGAGCATATTGTTCACGGATGATGGCTTGAGAGTGCATCCGCTTTCTTTGTTGTTGCAAGCGTCTTTAAGTTACCTAATTAATTTTCCCCCCTCGTACTCCAGTACTCTTTTCGCTAATCCACCATGGAAAGTTAAATAAACTATCGTAAGCCGGATTAGTTATTTTGTTTAAGAATTCAAATTAATTAAATTACCAAAATAAAATGATATCAAATTTATTAATAAAAAGTTGGCATCTAATCGGAAATGAAATCATATTTATTAATTAGAGATTCATATCTTTCCACTTAATTTTGGCTATTATGTAGTTTTTTTTAATAGATTATTAAATTTGGCCAAAGTCCTATTTTGTCCCTCAGGTTTACTCAAAGTTTCGGTTTGGTCCCTCATCTATTTTTCGTTCTGGTTTGGTCCCTCGTCTATTTTTCCTTCTGTTTTGCTCCCTCAACTTTCCAAAATGTTCCACTGTTAGTCCCTCAACATTTTCTATCCAACGTTTTCGTTAAAAAAAAGGATAAAACTACCTTTAACCTCCTAAAAGTTTTATTATTTTGCATTAAGGTCCTTTTCCTTTTATAATAGGATCAAAATGTAAGGAAAAGAAAGAATTGAGGGGTCCAAATTGATTTCACACCATAATTTAAAAAAAACGCAAACACGAACCCAGTAACTTCATCTTCATCCATCTCCATCTGAAGATGTAGTACTCATGGTCATTACCAATGTCATTCTCAAGTCTTTTATCCACCGACTTCCTCTTCTTAAAAAATTGCGCATACGAATCAGCATCATCTACCTTCTCTCCCAATTCATTAGCCTTCTTTATCACACTCTCCATCTTATGCTGCCCATTGAATGCCTCTACAATCACTTCCCATCGTCTAGGTTTTCCCAGCGAATTTTTCACCATTTGTTTCCTCAAAACCTCAATCTCCTCTTCAGTCCAATCCTTCTCATCCATCACCACCACACCATTCCCGCCGCCTCCACTACCTCGATTCTTCTTTTCCTCCCGATCAGACGCGATAATGCTCTCGATCGACATAACCGGACCAACAGCAACATCCTCAGATCTACGCGCTCTCGATCTCCTCTGAGACGCGCGCTTCTTCAAGTCTTCATCGTTGGCGGCTTCTTGAACAATGAATTCGACGATTAAATTCATAATAGATTCAGTCATCACTCTCACCGAGAAAGAGGCACGACAACGAAAGCTCTTATTTCAATTCTTGGCCCACATTTTTTGCACTCTATTTTCCATTGCGTTAAGCCTTATCATTTGCCCAACAAGTTTCACAATCAATGCTCTCCGAAAAGGAGTACAATTTCTCTCCTCCTCTTCTAGAGAAAAAATGAATTCAGGAATGGAACAATTACCTCTCGACTAATTTACAGGTGCTACCATTAAAATCTACATAAGATTCCTTATTAGGTTCACCATCATCACAGCCTTTCAAATCCCTATCGTCACTCATCAAGTCAGCGTCGACAGCCCTCTTCTCATGCGAAACTCCCATCAAGGCCTCAAAAAAAAATTCCCACAATCCACAACACTATCGTCAACCATCACATCCAAATCCCCATAGTTCACCTTCCCAGATTGCTAACTCTCCAAAAAAGGCATGTTGGTCTCCTTCACCTTCTTCTTCAATCGAGTCAAGAGGTCATCCTCCTCCGCTGTTCTTGGCTCAACAGAGCCATCAGAAAAAGCCTCCCTCGACGCCATCGCACTTCCTCTTTTTTCACCGCTCAGCACCCCCATTGTATCTAAGGTTTCGTTTGTCTGCAAGTTCAGTCGTTGCCGTCTCTCTCGTTCTAGTGTTCCGTTCGTGCCTTGTTTAGTCTCTCGTCGTCGCCTACTATTAATTTTATATTTTGTTTTTATAGTTAGTTTGTTGTCTAATTTTTTTTAAACGTTATATATTTTAGTTAATTTTATCTTTTATTTAGTTTTATCAAATGATTTGACAAAAGATTCTGATATCTTATGATATATTTTTAAAAATTATTGTCAAATTTATTTCAAAGTTTGAATATATTTTTAAATTTTAGATTCACTCTCTTAAAATATATTTGTATGACGAAGTTAATATAAGGGATAAAATTAATGAAAATGTAAAATTTTAAAGATGAAATTAATAATAAATAAATTTGAAGATAAAACTAAAAATTAATATAAAATTTGAGGAAGAAAATAGTATTTTTACCATTACAAATAAGGTGTGTATAAGAAAAACATTATAGCTTTTAGCTACCTATTTTTGAGATGTCGGATTAGATATTTTGACTTCGAGATTTGTGTCACAAATCTATATCATTTCTTTTGTGAGAAGAATTTCATGACACAAAATAAATTTATCAAATTTCGTTTCTCTTTATAGAGAATGACATTTATCATGCCTCTTGTTAAGTTACCTGATTAATTTGTCCCGTCCGTACTCCAATTCTCTTTTCGCTAATCCAGCATGGAAAGTTAAATAAATTATAATAAATAAAAAAGATTAGTTATTTTGTTTTAGAATTCAAATTAATTAAGTTACCAAAATAAAATGAAATCAAATTTGTTAGGCCAAAGTGTAAATATGATCACATATTTTTTTTCTAAGTTCCCAATCTAGTTCTATATCTTTTTTTGTTGCATTTTTTATTCCATATTTTTTGTGTCAGTTTCCAATTTAGTCTCATATCATTTTTTTTGTTACAAATTTGGTCCTATTTCTTTGGGTCAATTACAAAATTCATCTTATATCTTTGACTCAGGTGGAGAAGTGGTCACATATCTTTACAAAATGTTCAAGTAAAGGTTGATCATTTTACAAAAATATGAGACCAATTTTACAACTTTAACAAAAGATGAGACCAAAATTAAAATATTTTGTAAAGATATGAGACAAAAAATGCAAAAAAAAAATACAAAACCAAATTAAGAACTCGAAAAACATACGGGACAAAATTTACACTTTCACCAAATTATTAATAAAAACTTGGCAGTTGGCATCTAATCAGAAATGAAATCAAATTTATTAATTAAAGACACATATCTTTCCACTTACTTTTGTCTATTATGTATTTTTTTTAATAGATTATTAAATTTTGTGGATCGGAAAGATATGTCTATAGAGAAAATACGAAGACTGCTCCATTATATTTATCGCTTCGTCTCGACACATAGTAGATAGTTCAGTCATCACTCTCACTTCGAAATGGGCATAACAATGAAATCTCTTATTTCAATTCTCACATTTTCCATCGTCGTCGTCGTTGCCTTCTCACAAGCGAATCCATCATCAGTCTCTCTGCCTCAAGCCGTCGAATCTTTCAAGCTCAATGAAACTCAGCATCAGGTGATTTTTATTTTTAATTTTTCTGAAAAATTTGCTTTCGATTCGTATTAGTATATCTATGTAGCCTTTAAGAATCAATAATCAATTCGATTCTCAGTCTCAGATTTCAAGAAATTAAACGGATGAATGTTTGATTTGATCGATTTTGATCTGTTGATTGCAGAATGCTGCGAGCTGTTCATACAGAGTGAGCATAAAAACAAGCTGTTCTTCGCCTCGATACACTAGAGATCAAATCAGCCTTTCCTTCGGCGATGCTTACGGAAATCAGGTTTCTATACTAATTCAGATTCAAATTCATAGATCTGTTTCTCTTAATCACGAATTGAATCGAATCGGATTATTGAATTGAATTAAATTAGGTTTATGCTCCAAGAATTGATGATCCTAGGTCAAGAACATTCGAGCGGTGCTCTACGGATACGTTCGATATATACGGACCGTGTACATACCAAATCTGCTATCTGTATTTGTACAGGAGTGGATACGATGGATGGAAACCAGAGAAAGTGAGCTTATACGGATACAACACTCGCGCTGTGACATTCAACTACAACACTTTCATTCCTAATGACATTTGGTATGGTTTCAATTTGTGTAATCGAGCTTCTTCTTCGTCAATCTCCAAAGCATCTGCATAGTCATATATAGCTAGGGTTTCAGATTCAGTCCTTAGTTCATGTTCTTCGAATACCTAATAATAAAATAATTGAGAAAAGGACGAAGTGTAGTAGGTGGAGTAGATGCATCGTCGTCATGCTTGTTGAATCAATGAACCTTGTGGTAGGTTTTGTTTTCGATCTCTGTTTAATTTCTTAGCAGATTTGATTCTCTGTTTTCATTCCACGTTGCCTAGCTCGTTTGTTTGTTTCTTCTCTGTATTTATTATTAGTTTATCTTTTCAGGTTCTTCTAGATTGTTGATTTGTTTCTTTCTATCCCCCTTATGCGTAATTGGACAAGATAATAGTAATGAAACTATAATGATGAACTAATAATCACGATTATTATTATTTTTTTTTGGAAGAGGTGGAAAATATCTGTAATATAGTTATACGATTTTCTTTTAATTTTGTTTTTCCAAAACTTTTTCTCGAAGTGCATTGGTTATTTTTTGAAGTTTTTTTTTTTTTTTTAGTAAAGTGCACTTTTGGTCTCATAACTTTGGCAAATGTCTCAATTTGATCTCATAACTTTTTTTGTTAGAACTTTGGTCTCATAACTTTTGAAAACGTCTCACCGTTTGTCCCAAGCTGATTTCTATCCATTATCATTAAATTCACTTCACCCATATTTGTTACGGCATCATTCAACTCAGTATGTCAAATCATCTTTAACGGCAGAAAATGGATGAAAATTAGCTTGGGACCAATAGTGGGACGTTTTCGAAGTTATGAGACTAAATTGAGACCTTTGCCAAAATTGCAACAAAAAAAGCTATGCGACCAAATTGAGACTTTTGCCAAAATTATGGGACTAAAAGTGCACTTTAGCTTTTTTTTTTTTTTTTTTTTNTATTTTGATTAGCAAAACATTTGAAAATACAAATTAATTAATAAACTTTATTTTTTAAATTGGTTAGACCAAAATAATATTTGATTATCTTAACTAATCATTGATATTATCCATCTTTTTATTCGAGTCTTGCCGTTACACTGATTATGAGTTGGGAGAGGGACCATTATTTATGTGGAAGAAGCTCCATATAATAAATGACATTAATTAACTAACAAGTGAGGTCCTGTAATTTTGGGCAAAAAAAAAATGGGGTCCTGTAATAACTGTAGTGTATAATGAAAAATGAATGCCCTTTTTTGTGTATCAAAAAATACAATAAATAATAAATATTAAATATTTTTATTATATATAAAATATAAACATTATATACACACAATAAAAATTAATAATTCAACATTTTTTTTGTTGAACTGAAATAAAGTATGAATTTAACTGCTAAAACCATCGCATATTTGATTTTAACAACACTGGTATATATAGGGCCCATAATAAACATGATTTCTCCAAAAAAAAATGTATTATTCTGGTACGGTTGGGCCGAGCATTTGGCAGTACCAGACTACAGATTTTTTGTTTTTAGATAATTTACTTTAGCAATAAATGAAAGCAAAAAATTATTGTGTTTAATTATATTAGATCCATTTAGGCAAAAACAAATTTATATTAGATCCAGAATGATCAATTACGTTGATCAATAAAACACATTAATTTAATATATTGGATTTTAATATTGCCATTATGTATGACTTTTAGTTCAATTTTGACATGATATAGAAAGAAAGAAAAAGTGAGCTAATTCAGATATGTGAATTATATAATACATTGTGATGAACGAATTATTTGTTAAAATTTATAACATAAAAATATGAGTTTATGTTACACACACTATCAATCTATCAATCATAATTATATATTTCTAGTTATGGACTTTGTTGTGTCTTATTTAAATGATGTTGATCAAAATAATTTATTGCATAAATTTGAAGATATATGAAATATAGATATATTAAAATTTTGTTGAAATCGAAAATAAAGAAAAATTAATTAAAGTCAACCAATAGAAAATAGTCACTTATCAACTTCTAGTCTATTATTATTATTATCGGAGTGGATCATCTCCATTAATAGTTATGTCCATTATCCTCCATTACTTTTCATCCTAGCCATCCAAACAATCCAACGGTTTCAGAGAGTGCCACGTCACTTTTACAATTTTTTTTTACCAAATTGAAAATGAAACCCACGGACTCCTTCGGCTCTCTAACATTAATCTTTTGACAGATGAGAATTGTAATCATCCACTCAATACATTGCCACTTAATTTTGTTTTAATCGTGTATTCATAATGTGGCAGTAGGCACAACTAGCACGCACCATTTCTCTGTAATAAAAGTTATGCCTTTTCAGATGTGGAAATTCTGCTTGGTGATAATTCAAGCAAAGGATATGCACACCAACAATTATAAATGTGACGTGGCACTCTCTGAAACCATTGGATTGTTTGGATGGCTAGGATGAAAAGTAATGGAGGATAATGGACACAAATATTAATTGAGATGATACACTCCCATTATTATCCTAGTATGAGAATATACACTTGTTTAATTTCTAGGAGTATGCAATTCTCTAAATGATGTTGATCAAAATAATTTATTGCATAAATTTGAGGATATAGGAAATATAGATATTTTAAAATTTTGTTGAAATAAAAAAAAAAAATTAAAGTCGACCAATAGAAAATGGTCACTTATCAACTTCTAGTCTATTATTGTTGTAGTATGAGAATATACACTTGTAAACTTTCAAGAACTTCCACTTGTAAACTTTTGGGAAATGTAACCATTTTTTAATATCTATATCTATACTTAAGAATAAATAGGGTACTATAATCCCCAGACTCGTACCCAGATATGTGCAGGTATCAAAATCAATCTCCATTTCCATACTCATTAGATAGTTTAATCCCTATACTCGAACCTGAACCCGGAAAAATTTTAAAATAAATTATTTCTTATTGATATAAAACTTATTTTCATCCAACTTTTTACATCTATAATTACTAAAAATAAAAAATAAATCTTAAATAGGAATGCATTCATAAAATATTTCAATATTTATGAAATATTTAACATTTTTTTAATAAAAAGTGTTAAAGTATTGTATTTTTTATATATAAAAATTAATATTTATTATTATTGATAGGGTATGAGTAGGGTACCACCATACTCGAACACAGAAGTTAGCTTTAAGTCAGTTTCAGTTTATTTCCAACTGAGTTTGTTAGTTAGGTTATAGTTTGTAACTAGTTTAGTTAGACTTTTGCTGAGCTGTCAATTCAGTTTTCTCTCTCTGTACTTCTATATATAATTCATCTGTGTATCACTCTATTCAAGTCAATATACGAATTCTATTTTCTCCCAGTTTCCATTTCAGACTTCTCTGTTCACTTTACATTTCTATCATGGTATTAGATGCCTGAGATTCATCATAGCTATTCCTTCTCCCATCTCTGATCTTTCTTCTCCTTCTTCTTCATCTCTCAATCCTTCTCTTAATGTTCCTATCTCTTTCAATCACAAAATCGGTACCAAATTAGATGATAGTAATTTTCTACTTTGGTGACAATAGATCGTGGCGGCTGTTCATGGACATGGATTGGAAAATTTTATTGTTGGTGAAGCACTTGTTCCAAAGCGTTTTATCATTGATGCTGACTGTATTGCTGGTAAATTTAGTCCTGCTTACATTTCTTGGCAGAAACAGGATCAATTGCTATTATCTTGGCTATTTTCTTCCCTTGGTGATTCTATGTTACGATTAGTTGTTGGTAGCACTCATTCATTTAAAGTTTGGGATAAAATTCTTTAGTATTTTGGAAATCACATGAATGCGAAGGTTCATCAATATCTCAACGAGTTACGAAATACTAAAAAGGAAAATAGACCGATTAATGAGTATTTGTTGCGTATTAAAGCTTTGGTTGATCAGTTGGCTGCTATTGGTTCTGCTGTAACTGAGCAAGAACATATTCGTTGTGTTTTAGAGGGTTACCTCAAGAATATGGACCTTTCGTAACATCTATTAATCTCATATCTAAGCCAGTTTCTGTTACTGAGCTTCATTCTTTGCTCATAGCTCAAGAAATTCAGTTGGCTAAATATCTTAAGCCCGTTGAATCAGCTGTCACAGCTAATATTGTTATCGAAGTCGTGCCCAATGGTTGATGTGATAGAAGATGGAAAGTGTATAGGGGAAGTCTGCCAACTGTATGTTTACGGAACCGGAAAACATGGGTGGAGACCAGCGAATGTGTTCGTACGAAACGGTGTCAATGACTTTAACCAATTTTACTTCGGCGGCGTTTCAATTCCTGAAAACACTTGGTATAGCTGCAACCGTTGTCCTTCAGATTACTCCTGCATGCTAGGAGTAAAGCCCTAATTTTGTCCATCCATATATAGAATAATATACTTATTAGTCTTTTTCATAAGGCAAAAGGCCTTTTCGTTTGTTTTGTGTCAGTTATGCTCATAATATGAAACGTTAGTGTCAATTATACCCTAACTTCAATTTTTTTTTGGGTCAAAGCCCTATTTTGGACCCTCGAGTTTGCTCAAAGTTCCGTTTTAGACCCTCAAGTCTCTAGCGAACTTTCCGGCGAGATACACGGCGACCCCGACAACTTCGAAAACTCCTAATCTATGGTTTTTTGACCTCCTGGGTTCAATGACGACCTCCATTTTGTGAAAAAATGACTGGAAAGCCGCCAAAAAATTACATAGTCGCCGAAAAATTACATAATCACCAAAAATCATATTTTTGGTCATTTGTTCGCAAAATGAAGGCCGCCATTGAACTCAGGAGGTCAAAAAACCTTGGATTAGGAGTTTTTGTAGTCGTCGGAGCCGCCGTGTATCTCGCCGAAAAGTTCACCGGAGACTTGAGGAACCAAAACGGAACTTTGAGTAAACTTGAGGGACCAAAATAGGACTTTGGCCCAAAAAAATTGAGATTAGGGTATAATTGACACCGACGTTTCACATTGGAGGCATAATTGACCCAAAACAAACGTTAGGGGTATAACTGAAACTGACCTCAAACGTTAAGGGCACGAAAGGGTCTTTTGCCTTTTCATAAACTAAATCGTGTACACTTTTAATCTTTTAAATATGGCCAACATCTTATTATGATCCTTTAGGTTTGCTTATAGTTCTGTTTTGGTCCCTCGTCTTTTTTTTTTGTTTCATTTAGGTCCCTCAACTTTTCAAAATGTTTTACCGTTAGCCCCTCAACATTTTTCATCTACTTCTTCTATTAAAAAAAGAAAAAATATACTTTTATCCTTCAAAATTTTTTTTTTACATTAAGGTCCTTTTGCTTATATAATAAGATCAAAACGCAAGAAAAATAAATAAATAAATAGACAATTTTATTAGATTTCAGGGACTAATGGTGGAACTTTTCAGAAACTTGAGGGATCAAAATGAAACTTTTTAGAAAATTGAGGGATCAAAACGAAACAAAAAAGAACTTGAGGGACCAAAACAGAACTTTGAGCAAACATGAGGAACCAAAACGGAATGAAAAGAACTTGAGGGACCAAACTGGAACTTTGAGCAAACATGAGGGATCAAAATAGGACTTTGGCCTTTAAAGATTAAAGAGTATAATGATTTAATCTTTTAGAGGATTAAATTATATATTTCAATCTTTCATAGGTTAAATTGTTAACTTAGTAATCTTTTAAAGATTGAATTATTAGTTTAGTATTTGTTCTGCTTTCAATATGTTGTCCCACCAGCAGTTTCTCTTTACTCATTCCACGTTGCCCTGTTGGTTTCTTTTCTGTATTTGTTATTAGTTTATTACTTTATCTTTCCAGGTTCTTCTTCTATATTGTTGATTTTTTCATGCTAAAGTGCAATTTTATTCCTTTATTCAAGTTGTAAATCGAGTTATTATCTTCTTTTTGTGGTTTTGGTCTCATCTTTTTTCAAAAGGTTTAACTCTTGTCTGTTAATCCCACTCTAAATTCTATTAATTAAGTGTGACGTAGACAAGATACAGAATTTGAAACATTATATAAAAACATGTAATCAAATTTGACACTTATTTTAAAAATGTAAGACTGAAATTGCAACTTTTTTTCAACGAATCGCCTGCTTTCTCTCTCGTTTAAGCCAGTTAGTTATCTATGTCATATTTAACGAAGGGAAAAGGGTAGAATTACAACTAATGGTGGAACTTTTTGAAAATATATGAGATCAAAACTATAAAAGTAAAAAAGATAATGACCTGATTTACAATTTGACTAAAAGATAAAGAATTAAAATTATACTTTAATCCTTTTTATTAATTATTGTTCTACGTATTACTAACTCTCATCTCCTTTTGTTTGCTCAAAAAACAAAAAAAAAAAACAAAAATTATAATCTCCTTTTGCGCATTTGGTCAAGACAATAACAATGAAGCTTTAATGAAGAGCTATTAATTGCGACTTTTAATTATGCTAAAATGCATATCAACCTTTGAATTTTAGGTCATGTGCCTATTACTTAAATTTTGAAAATACATAAAATAGCCTCTAAACTTGTTATTAGGTGCAATTAACCCCCACAATTAAAAGACTTGCTCATTCAGACGCTCAATCATTATCTAAATAAGACCACTCAACATTTAAGTGGCAACTACTTTGATTTTTCAGATATTAATTTGTTTACTCAATACAAATTCAGGAATGAAATAATAAATTATCTCTCTAATTGCTCCTTGATATGCAATATAAAGGAGTATTCGGTCTTTTCTAGTTTACACAAGTCTGATCTTCCCATGGGGCTTAAACAATGGTTTTAAATAAGAGAAAACGAGAACCATCTATATATCAGTTGATAAACTTGTTTAGGTTTATAAGTTTGGGCTACATGACCTGCACCCTATTTCATGAAGAGGAAAAGTCAAAGTCAATAGATGTACAGAAAATCAATTTGGAAAATATATTAAGCAAAAGAACAAATCAAGGTAACAGATTGGCTTACTTTCACAGCTACATATGTCAAGTAGTAATTTTGTTTCTTGTAGAGTTGTGTGAATCTGCGTGAAAAGAAAAAGAATATATGAATATGAATATAAATTTTGGGGACGATACTGAAAGTTGATGTAAAATTTGGACACACAAAAATTCTTTTGCCAATTAAGAAGATAGAGATTGATTAGTTTACCCAGCCACTTGACCTTCAACAAACCAGGCTCGCCAAGGATCATCAATGGTCAAGTTCAATAACTTTATCCAAGTTTGTGTACCAATATGCGGTATCGACATGTCAAGATCACCACTGTCGAGTTCAAACATGAGAAAAATTCCCAATCTCAGATTTCTAATTGCTAAATTTTAAATCAATTGCTGATGAAGTATCAGGTTAATTATGAAAAAGCATTCCAGAAAAAAGACTACTTGTTTGCAGTTAGTTTGGCTATGAAATATAGATAATAGATTAGTCTGAAATCTGGCCAAAAAAAAAATAGATTAGTCTGAAAGATATGAGTTAACAGAGTAAACTAAGAACTCGGTACTTGAAAGATCATCAACTTGACAACTCAATCCTTGAAAAATTGAAATGGTATATTTGTTAGTCTTTTTTATGGGCTAAAGAGTATACTGTTTAGATCTTTCAAGGATTAAATTGTGTATTTCGACATTTTAGAAATTGAGTTGTCAACTCAGTGATGTTTAAAAGATCGAGTTGTTAGTTTACTCTAAAACTAAAGATGTTGAATTTACCAGTATACCAAAAGCTGAAGGTTTGTGTTGGTGAGATTTTGATGATAATCTACAACACTATATATATCCGTTGTGTATGACAAACTCTTATTGCATCTCAAGAACTCCCCCTTAGTTCCCTAAAAAGGCACAAATTGATTTTAGCTAAATTTTGGATTTGTTTCCAATATATAAGTGAAGAACTAAGCAGAATCTTACCTCTCTTATATGCAGAGCCTTCCTAACCTCTTTATCATTTGCCCATTGATTAACAAGTATGTGATCATAACCCTAAATATAAACTCTAAATTAATTAATATGAACATATGACAATCTATATATATAGAAATCAAGCATCATTTTACTTACGCGACACCAGAATTCTGGATTATGCTGTGATGGAACTTCCAAGAGAGCTCTTTCAATATCATTGGGAGTAGTAATGCAAACATTTTCCAAAATTTGATTCTCATTTATGTAACGAACCACCTGCAAATGAATATGTAGGTTCCACATGTTTATATATATGTTCTATTAAAATAAACTGAGACAAATAAAGGGGTGGAAGTCTTTGTACTAACACGAGAGTAAGTTTCATAATCGAAGAGACACTTTGTGTTGTTTGGATTGATGTTGATATAATCACCATTACAACTCGCTTTAATTGACTGCAAAAATGGATAACAAGCTAACTTAAGGTAGGTAATTCAACAGAGTTTGATTACTCATTGGATGCATCTCAAAATTTTTCATCATAGTATAATAAAGGTCAAATAGTCATTTTATCCTCAAACTATGGGATCAGTTTCATTTTGGTCATAAAACTAATTTTTGTTTTGTTTGATCCTCAAGCTTTTGCATTTGTTTCACCGTTTGTGATTTCGTCTAGTTTCTACGTGCCATTATTTTTAACCTAAATAGCTGGGATGGATCATTTCTCTCTTATATGTGTGACTTGGCAAAGAGAAAAAAGAAAAATCTTCCTTGACCAAAATGGTTCATCTTAACTATCCAGGTTAGAAATAACGACAAAAATCAAAAGAAATCACATTTTGGATTATTGCTGGAACAATAATGGAAGTTTGATAACCAAAATGAAACAAAAAATAGTCTTATGACCAAAATAAAACTGACCTCATAGTTTGAGGACCAAAATGACTATTTGACTAAAAATAATGATAATTATTAAAACAAAGTGATAAAATCTTGAGATGCACTCAATGGCAATCATATAAATTAAACTTTCAGCCTGCCTAGGATCCTGCAGCTCTCTATAAAGTTATCATTTTAGAACTAGATGAGAAAGCATACCCATCTTAGCCAATCATATAAAGTAAACTTTCAAAATTAAGATTAAATCTTATCAGCTTTAAGATAATGTAAATATAGTGTAATGAACAACAACCTCATAGAGCTCATTTGATATAAGACTCAACTGGTGTGCATATTCAACTTTCGTGTTTAAGTCCAAGTACTCATCTGTTAGTGGGCTTGCAAGTACAAAACCCTAATGTTAATTGAGAGAGTTAGTGACAGTACAATCATAAATACTATGCAGAGACAAGGCATATATAAAAGGAAAACTAATATTGCAATACAGATATTATATGGGATCTCAAATGGAACTAGAGGACTTTTTTTTTCTTTATTTTATTTTCAAAAATAAAATGTAGACACAACAAAAACATGTAATACTTGGATGTTCATGATTGGATTGATTCCTGCTACATAACCTGTCACTCAAACAAAGTGGAGAAGAAATTAAAAAGAGAATCAAGGTTAAACTTGGCTAGTTTCCCATACTAGATAAAATGGTTCATTGTTCAATAAGTGTTTACCTTCATATACTTTTTCAACAAGAGGAGCAGCAGGTAAAGTTGAATATGAACCACCACCAATGTAAAAAGGATTCGAGGAAAATTCAGGATGATCAATAAACCACTGCGTGAATTACAACTCATCAGAAGAAGATAAAGCATATATATACATCATCTATTTGCTTTCTCCCTTGAAAATTAGGTACACAAGCACCTGGCTCCATTAAATAAGATTCAATGCTTCAATAACAACTGCAATTTTTTGTCAAACATTATAAATAGTGTTATAAACTATGAGGCCTGTTTCATTTTGGTTCTAAAACTATTTTTGGTTTTGTTTTAATCATCAAACTTTCACATTTGTTTCACCTTTAATCCACAATGTGATTTTTATTATTAAAATCCTGGATAGTTGAGATAGACCATTTATTTCTCATGTGTATCATAATAAGTGAGCTGGCGAAGAGAGAAAGAAAAATCTTGTTTCTTAGTCACAAATTGGAGATAAATTTGTGGTTAATTTTTCTTTCAAAGAATGATTTTTTTTTCTCTCTTTGTTAACACACTTATTATGACACATATGAGAGAGAAATGATCTATCTTAGCTGTTCAAGTTAGAAATAACAGCAAAAATCAGACAAATTTACATTTTTGGAACAAATGTGAAAATTTGAGGAGCAAAACAGAACAAATTAAAAATAATTTTTAAGACTAAAATGAAACTGACCACATAGTATAAGGACCTGAAAGACTATTTGACCTATTAATTATTGTTGTTTACCTTCTGTAGAAACTCATAGTTATGTTCTACCCATAGTGTAGTACTGCTGTAGTAGCCTTCTTGTGTTTCTGAGTAAGAAAATCCAGTGCCTACTGGTATATCCAAATATATGACGTTCAGAACCTATTCATTAAAAGCCATATATGGTAATTCTTAATGAAGAAATAAAAAAGTAAGATGTTACTTATAATCAATTGATCAATCACAAAGGATCAACATAATGTCATGATTAAAGCATTTATTGATAAAATTGATTTGCTATGAAATATGGCAACTCATTTAAACACTTCACCTGCGTCCAAGCATATGGGTTTATTTTAAGTGTTGGCAAATTCCCACTGTAATTACGGTCAAATGTTATTGGCCCTGCAAAAGGTTAAATATAAAGTCATTAGGCAAAAACACTCCCAAACAGACCCTAAATCACAACCGCTGACATCTATTACCAAGTTCCTAATAATAACCTATGAATTTACAAAAAGATCAGCTGCTTTTTTCTTTTTTATTTCCCTGTTGACTGCTAGCTTCTTGTGCTTCAGTTTTAAAGTGCAACATACACTTAAGAGCTCAAAAGAGCCAAATCATTATCATATGGTTGTTTTATCTGCACAAGTAACAATGCAAACTCAAAGGGATATAGGGACAAATTCAAATTAATGCATTAAGAAGGACATCATTTGAACAAAATACTTAAGGGGGAAAGTAGAATCTATTAAAGATTTTTTTGATTGCTCTTCTGGTGTCTGAGGCTTTGTCCCGACTAATCCGGACTCGACCGGCCTCATGCACCTAGCTATGGTGAGAGAGTTTTCTAATAGGAGTAGCTGCATTCATAAAGTCTTAAAATCGTGACCTTGTTTAAACAATATTAAGTTATTTACCACTTGGACCAACCACTTATTGGTGAATCTATTAAAAATCGATTTAAAAAGACTAAAGTGTTTACCATTTTCAAAAAAGAATGCAGAAAGGCCAGAGCAACCAGGGCCTCCAACTAACCAAAGTAGGAGTGGATCTCTTGAAGGGTTTCTTTGAGACTCCACAAATAAGTAAAATAATTGCACATCATCATCCTCTCCCACTCCTATGTATCTGCATAATACAGGTACAATGAAAATATAATATTGCAAAAACTTATAAAAATATAACAAGAAGACATCTCAATTGATTTTTTATTTCAATTTTGTTATGGATTTTTATGAGGTGGGTGCTTGATATATGAATCTATTTTTCACTTGTAAGAGAATGTTATTAAAATAATAGAATCCATGAATCAATTAGCAAATTTGATTGAAAAAAATATATTCATAAAAGATGAAGGAAAACCAACTCACCCAGTTTCAAGGTTGAATGGGAGATCACCAGGGTAACCAGGTAAAGTTCTGATAATTGAACGTGAAGACGCCATGAACGGCGCAAGCAGTAGCCACAGGATGACACAGCACCATCTCCAATCCATGGTAGGAAGAAGACTCTATCACTATTAGTATTTTGTGTCAATTATGCGTGCTAAATGTCAGGAATTGGATTCCTGACTTTGGACATAGAACAACCTTAAATCTTTGGGCCAACTGTCCCACCTTTAAAAATGTATGCAAGCCAGCAAAGAAATTAGTCACTGTTATGACGCTTAGTCACCCAAAAAAAAAATCCCTAATCTAATTAACTACTGCTGTTCTGTGCTGTGCTCACAGGCTTTTTAAATATAAGCATGGAATTGACTAAAAGTGAAATATTAAGGACGAAATTGATTGCGAAAAAGAATGGGACAAAATTAACATTTGATGTAAAGTTTAGAGACCAAAAAAATACTTTTGCCGATAAAAAAGATAACAACTCTATAGGGAAAAGCATATGGACCAATTCTCTTCATTTTTGCCACATTTTTCTCTTTTCTCCCGGTGAAATTAAATTTTGGAGTAAACTAACAATTTGGTCCCTGAAAGATCACCGAGATTAAAACTCGGTCCCTGAAAGATTAAAATATACATTTAGTCCCTGAAAGATCAAAATAGTATACTTTTTAGGTCCTAAAAAATCAAAGCGGTATACAAATTAATCCTTTTATGGACTAAATAGTATACCGTTTTAATCTTTCAGGGACTAAACTGTACACTTCAATCTTTCATGAACTGAGTTGCTATCTCGATGATCTTCTAAGGACCAAATTGTTAGTTTACTCTAAATTTTGTGTGTGTGTGCCTTCTTTAAACAAGTGACCTAAAACGATGAAGATCTTACTACTCAAATTAAACATTTCCAGAACATAAATTTAAACCTCAAGAATTTCGCCAAACTCGATTAGAAGTTAGAAAAACTAGAAATGATAACACCGAGTGATCCAAACAAGAAAAACCCAGGAAATAGAAAAAGACTTCAGCTTCAAACTACGAAACTTATAGCGATGAAAAAGCATCTAAACCTTACCTTAGCGACGAAGAAGCTTGTGGCACACCGACAGAAAAAGCTTGGATTTCTCCATTGATGGTGAATCGCGACATTAGTATATAAGGATAAGGACGACTCGTATGACTGGTTGTTTTATTGCTACTTCTAACTTGACCTTTAGTTTAAAAATGGTTCGTACTTTGGAAGATGACAGGGGGCGAGGTTTTATTATTTCAGGTAGGTTAAAATCTCATTTTGGTCTTCAAGTTATGGGATAAGTTTTATTATAGTTATAAAACTATTTATTTGATTTTTTTTGATCATCAAATTTTCATATTTGTTCTGTTTCAGTCCCTCAAAATGTGATTTTGTCGCTTTTTTTGCTGTTATTTATAACGTAGATAGTTGAGATAAAATATTTCTATTTCATGTGTTTTAATAGTTAACAAAGAAAGAAACATTTTCATTCCTAGTCACAAATTGGAGATAAAAATCAACCACAAAGTTTAATTCAATTTGTGTCTAAGAATGATTTTTTTTTTCTCTTAGCCAACTCACTTATTATAATATATATAAAAAATAAATGATTTATTTCAACTATCATGATTAGAAAAAAAAGGCAGAAACCATATAAAATAACATTTTGAGGACCAAAACAGAACAAATGTGAAAGTTTGAAGATCAAAACGAAACAAACATAGTTTAGAGACCAAAATGAAATTTAAATAATATTTTGAGGACCAAAATGAGTGTTTGACCTTTTATGTAAAATGTTTGTTGGTCCTTATAATTGGCCAAAACTCGGGAAAAAATTGTCAAATACCCACAGAACAAATGTGAAAATTCATCCTCTGTCCTTATAATTGGCCTTAGTTTTGAATTTGGTCCCTATAGTTTAATTATATTTAGATTGGTCCTTATATTTTGATAAGGTCAAATACCCACATTAGTCTCAAGAGTATGGGGTAAATTTCAAATTGATCCTAAATTGTCATTTGTTTCAGATTTATTTTTTACATGTTTCAAACTGATTCTACATGTTTATATAATTTTTCACTTTTGATCCCAAATTACTGAATGCGATCATATCTCTCTCGTTTTAAGTTTGAATGTGACAAGTTCAGGGCTACAATTTGCTTTTAACAAGTATTTTTTTATCTAATCGGGACCATCAACAAATGAAGTCAGATCAAGTTCCAAAAGTGAGCTACTCATTTCACGGTTAAACAAGTAAAATTGTCAATATCTCTCTCGTTTCAAGTTCGACTGTGACAAGTTTAGAACCATGTGTTACTCTTGAAGAGTTCTTTCCCTGCTCAATTGAGACCGTGAGCAAAAGATGCTAAATTACGCCCCAAAAGTGAATTTGACAATAAAATTGAAAAATCATAAAAATATATAAGACTAATCTAAAACAAATGAAACATTTAAGACTAATTTAAAATTTACTGCATATTTTTGGGACTAATATGAATACTTAACCTTTTGATAACAATTAGTCCTTCTTATAATAAAACTACTAAAATTTTCTTTATTAGGAAAGTTTTCCTCATTTCATTATAATAAAACTACTAGGAAAGATAGATTCTCTTTCATTTAAAGATATGTTTTTTCTAAACCGTTGTTAATATTTATTATTATTATTTACTGTATTAATTAATTAATTATTATGAAATAACAAGATTAAGGGAATGTAAGAAGAGATTTATGAAAAAATCTATTTAAATAATATTGAATTATTTTTAAAAAAAATTATGAGACTTATCCACCTATCCCACTAAACATATATCCAACATCATAGACAAAACACATACACACGCATGGTTTTGGGTTTTGGAGAGAAAACACAAAACGCAATGCAAGTTCTTGAGAGAAAGTCTCAATCTTGGAGTTCGTTTGATCTGTAGTAGTTTCATACTTTGTCTCTTATGGTGTTATCTGTTGTGACTTGTGAGCAACGTAAAGAATATACGTATTCAAATTTGTGATCGGCTCTTTGTGTGGGTACTTGAATTCGTCACACCAAGTATGCTCGAAACTTTATAGTTATTGTTGCTCTCTATTGTAGAGGGATTTTTTGAAGAAGTGTTCCTTAGATAAAGAAGAAGAGTGTGTTGCCTCTTCTTCATATCTTCAAAAATTTTCTCTTTATCCAAAAAATAAAAAATAGAATTTCTTGGAGATTTAGAAAATTATATGTATTTTTTGTTTGGTATATAAGATCTGGATCTTCATCTTTATAACTTTTTTAGGTGTGTTAGGATTTTCTTTTTCCTCTAAGGCCATGGTTGTAGTTACTTTGTTAGATCTATGTATTACTTGGGCTCCGTTTGGTAGGCAGGAAATTGGTTTTACAATGTAAAAGGGCACGGATTCCAAGATTTTCATGTGTTTGGTATGGTAATTTGAGCTATGTAAAGTGGATTACAATGTAAAGGGTTTTACATTACATAGGCCATTTTTCTTTACTTCACATTTCTGATGTAATTCAAGTCTACCTAGGGAATTATGGTACAATTCCTAATTTGCCCCTCTCACTCCCATCCCATCTCCTCCCCAAATGGTGAACGGCGGCGGCGGTGTACGGCGGCGCCGACCACCGTGGACGGCGGCGCCGACCACCGTGGGCCACCGTGGACGGCGGAGCCGGCAACCGTGGACGGCGGTGGTGGGCGGCGGCGGCGGCAGTCTGGTGGTGGTTGTGGGAAGGGCATTTTTGTCATTTTTTTCTATATCTATTTTACTTTCCCTCCCCTACCTTTTTATACCAAACACTTTCAATTTTTACCTACTTTACATCCCCTCAACTACTTTTCCTTTCCCTCACAATTTTTCCCTTGTAAAACCCTTTCCTTTACATACCACACATACTACCAAACGGAGCCTTGATTTCTATGATATATGGCTTTGTTCCCTTATCTCATGAATTTAAATTCATTTTCTTTCTCGCAAAAAAATATATTTATATACTTCAGTGGCTAATTCTACAAGTGTAGGAATGTTCATATTGAGTATTGACAATATCGTAATTAATTTTATATACCCCAACTCATTCTCTATTAATGAGATATGTCAAGTTATTTGTGTAATTATATAGATAAAGAAATTTTATTTAATATACTAATCAAATTGTGAGTAGGGTGTTCAAGACCCAGGCCGCATTGGGGGGAGTCTAATGTTTCTAGACCCCGTTCGACTCGAGGTATATTCAATTTTTTAAAAAAATTATTTTTTTAAATTTATACATTATAAATTTATATTTTCTTTTACTAAATATTTTTTTAATTGATGAAAATATATATATATATATATTATTATTATCAATTATATATGAAAAAAGTACATAAATATATACTTAATCTTAATTAAACTAATATTTTTTTAACAAATAATTCGAATTAAATGTCTTTATTAACAAAAACATCATTAAATTAATTATTTCATCAATATATACAAGTTGAAAAATCTACAAATTACATAAATAGTTTAAATAAAAAAAAATAAAAATGTCTGTACCAAAAACTAAATAAATAAATAAAAGTTTTGAAAAAAATTAGCCCGGGCAGACTCAGTGACTCGGCCGAGTCGGGTCGGGTCTTGGGTCCACCAAAAACCCAGCCCGATCCGTGTACACCCTAACTGGAAAATAATGATATTTTTTTAAGATTAAAGGGTCATTTTGGTTCCAAATGTATGCCCTAATGTTCATTTTCGTTCATTATGTTTCAAAATGTTCAAATTGGTCCTAAATGTTGGCAAAATGATTTATTTTGGTCCTAAATATTGGTAAAATGTTTCATTTTGGTCCCAAACTATTGAATTTGGTCATATTTATCCCATCTCTCATTTCAAGTTCAAAGGTCTTGTTAATAGGAACTCGTAGCTCTGAATTCGTCGCATTTGAATTTGAAATGAGAGACAATCAATTTTGCTTGTTTGACCATGAAACGAGAGGTCTACTTTTAGAACCGATTTGACCTCGTTTGCTGACGACACCAACTGAATAGAGAAAGTACTCTTTGAGAAAGATATGTAGCTCTAAACTCGTCATGTTTGAACTTGAAACAAGTCATATTCAATAGTTGGGACCAAAATAAAACATTTTGCAAATATTTAGGACCAATTTGAACCTTTTGAAACATTATAGACCAAAACGAACATTAAGACATACATTTAGGACCAAAATGATCCTTTAACCTTTTTTAAATTAAGGAACCAATCAAACTTTGTACTAGTAAATTGAAATTATGTAAGAGTATGGCTTTTTCTTTTTTCTTTTTTTATAAAAATTCATTTTTATAAAAAATCATTTTTATAATTTTGATGGGTTTATAAAGTTTTGTTTAACTCTTTCAACAATACAAAAGTTATTTCTATTAAATTAAAGTTAGTTTTTTTTATGAAGTTAAAATCAACTTGTTAAAAGAAAAGAACTAAAAATTCAAAAAATATATTTATCAATTTCTATATATTGAAGAATATATTATTTAATTCTTTAAGTAACTAAAAAAATACATCATTATTAAGATATTTCAGAAGCTCAACTACATATTTTAATATTTCAATAATAAAGTTATTATTTCCGTAATTTTTCAAAAGATAAAATTATTAATTTATTATTAAAAAATCTGATTAAATATCTCGTTTATATAAAAAAATATTTTCTTTAAAAAGGATAAAATAAAATGAGTATACTAACAATTTGGTCTCTAAAAGATTATCGAGCTAACAACTCAGTCTTTGAAAGATTGAAACGTACAAATTAATCCCTGAAAGATCAAAATAGTATACTAATTAGTCCTTTTTATGGACTAAATAGTATATTATTTTTAATCTTTCAGGAACTAAAAAGTGTATCATTTTGATCTTTCAGGGACTAAACTGTATATTTCAATCTTTTAGAAAATGAGTTGTCAGTTCGATGATCTTTTAGAGACTAAATTGTTAGTTTACTCGAATAAAATTTGGCATTCACCACTTGCATGAGCTATATCTTCTCCCGATTCCAAAGCCGCCAATCTCTTCCTTCTTCGTCTCTCTGTCCTAGTTTTCATCTTCCAAAACCCAGATCTAGGGTTTATTCTTTATAGTTTTTACGCAATTTTATTTTTAATTTCTTTTAGTTTTTCTTATTACGTTTCCCCTAAAGATTTGGAGCCTTAGATCTCTGTGAGCTCAAAGGTTAGCTACTATGAACTTTAAATGTAATCAAGTTATTCGCGAACTCAAAAACCCTAACCTTCGTCGACGTCGTGCATAGGATGGGTGAAGTGAAGGACACTGAGGCGTACGAGGAAGAGCTCATCGACTACGAAGAGGAAGATGAGAAAGCTCCCGACTCTGTCACAGGAAAAGCTGGTGCTGAATCCGGGAAGAAGTTAGTATTTTCTTTTTGTTATGATTTACATTTCTGTCAGTGAAAATTCATCATACTATAGTATAATTGGAATTCAGAAGTATTGTATGACCAATTCAGTTCGTTTTTTGTTCCATTAATTTATACTCAGTTCTTAGTTATTTAGTGACTTCAGATTTCGGATAGCTACCTTGTAGTTTTGATATTGGGTGTTAGATTTAGCAAAAGTAGTCCCTAGTTCGTGATACCTACAGTGAATGGCTTTCAGGCTTTAACCCAAAGAGATAATACATAGAGAATGTGGGTTTAGGGAAGCCAGGTTTTCTGGCAGAGGCGTGTGTAGACATTGAAATCATGCTGAATTGTTTCCTCTACATTTAGCTAGAGACTTGAATCATTTTTAAGTGTTAATCTCTGTGCCTGAGGTTTATCAATCTAGCTAGCTATGACGGATGTTATCACTTTTTGGGTTAAATTCTGGAAAATAATGTTTCTCTTGTATGATGGAAAGGGCCTGATTGAAATATTATGTCTGCTTTTGTTGTCTGCTTTGTGGTCCTTGTGACATATCTAAATAATCTCTTAATGATTAAACCTCAGGGTTCTCCCGTCACCATTTGATGCTTATATATTCATTCTTTTGTGATGCAGAGGCTACGTTGGGATCCATAGTTCAGGTTTTCGAGACTTCCTTTTGAAGCCGGAGCTTCTTCGAGCCATAGTGGACTCAGGATTTGAGCATCCTTCAGAAGGCAAGTTCTAGTCTATGCTCTATTTATTGGTGCTAATATTGTAGTTTTAATTTATTTTGTTAGTATATTTGACATGGGCCTAAAATTTCCTGCCCAATTACCCCAAACCCATAAGAAGGCCAAGAATAAAGGAACATCAGCCCACAGTCTTTTGGCACTGCTTATTTATTTGCTTTATGTTGGTTATTATTTTCTGTTTTCTGCTGTTCTATTGGTCCAGTAGCGTGATGTCCTATTTAGTACCCCCTTGTTCCTTTATATTTCCTGTATCTTAGCATATTAGTTATGGGTTGTTATACAAGAACATTGTAAATATTCCTCACTTCAGTTTGTTCCTTATCAGGAAATTATGAGATATCTTTACTTTTCCAAGTGTTGAAATTCTTGCACTTGTGGTTTTCAAGGCTCCTATCAATATAATTACATTGCAAGCTGTGTTGATTGGATGAGTTTGTCAATCCTCTTATTGTCTGAGGGTGGTACTGGTCATTGTTCACTTGTGTTCTTTTAACTCATTCATCCCTCTAGAGAATAATGGCACTGATTATATTTTATAAACTTTGCCATTGAACATATGCATGCTTTATCTTCTGCTTGTCTCCTTATTTTTTCTGTATCTTAGTTTCCATTTCGTTACAAAGCTTCATTCTTATCTTTATTTTTTTTTAGTGTCTAAGGTAATCATACTACTATACGGAAAAAGCATCTTAATTTCCATTTTATTATTAAGATTCACTCTTATCTTTATTTTTCTGATGAATTTCTCAGGTAATCAATCATACTACTATATTGTGATTACGCAACGATAATTCGTTGGTAACCTTTCCATTAAAAGGATATGGAAGATCATATATACTTACTGAGGATTCGTCCAATACAATTTTGTTTGCCTCTTCATCAGTACAACATGAATGCATCCCTCAAGCCATTTTAGGAATGGATGTCCTTTGCCAAGCAAAATCTGGGATGGGAAAGACTGCTGTTTTTGTCCTTTCATCACTTCAGCAAATCGATCCTGTTGCTGGTCAAGTTGCAGCCCTTGTTCTCTGCCACACAAGAGAACTAGCTTATCAGGCATGATCTTCATGAATCTGACATTAATTTTGAGAAAATATAGTGGAATTGGTTTGCTGTGCCATGAATTCCCCCCTAAAGTTTCTAGGTCCAGTCAGGGTTGTTATGTTTTTGGTAAACATGTGGACTTACAAGTGCTTCTCTCTAAATTTCTCCAGATTTGCCACGAGTTTGAGAGGTTCAGTACCTATCTTCCTGAAATAAAAGTTGCTGTTTTCTATGGTGGGGTCAATATCAAGGTCCACAAAGAGCTGCTAAAAAATGAATGTCCACATATTGTTGTTGGAACACCTGGGAGGATACTAGCTCTGGCTAGAGACAAGGATCTTGGCTTAAAGAACGTGAGGCATTTTATTCTTGATGAGTGTGACAAGATGCTTGAATCACTTGGTACCTCCTTTCTCTCTCTCTCTCTCTCTCTGTGAATTATGACTTTCTCTTTGTACACATGTGTGCTAATTCAGATTTAAAGCACTAATTTCTTAATCTTTTTATTCCATATTTCTGAAAATATCTACTTTTGATCTTTTCAGACATGAGAAGAGACGTGCAAGAAATTTTCAAACTGACTCCCCATGATAAGCAAGTGATGATGTTTTCAGCTACACTTAGTAAAGAAATCCGCCCTGTTTGCAAGAAATTTATGCAAGATGTAATACTCCCTTTATACAGAGGCTTCTGGTTAATTGGTATTGCCTCTGGCAGTATCGTTTTATAACTTGCAGAAATGTTTACTATGAGCACTTGATTATGAAGCGAATATTTCTTTTTTTTTTTTTTCCTTTGTTTTTTTAACTTGGTCATGGTATAATTTTACCAACAAAAGAATTGAGGATTTTATACTTTTCTTGTACCTTAGTTTATGATAATCTGCTAACTTGAGAATGGTATTTTGGTTGAGTATTGATTATCTTCTTTCTTTTCAAGCCCATGGAGATCTATGTAGATGACGAGGCCAAATTGACCCTTCACGGCCTTGTACAGGTATGACTGGTTGATTCCTTTTTTACTTATTTATTTATATATTTTATTGCTCTTTGTTTTCCTAGTATTGATGCTTGGGTTTTCTTCTGTCTGCTTGCTATTCTTTTACTGCTACCATTTTCAGCACTACATTAAACTGACAGAGGCCGAGAAGAACCGTAAATTGAATGATCTTCTTGATGCCCTGGACTTCAACCAAGTGGTCATTTTTGTCAAAAGTGTCAGCAGATCTGCAGAGTTGAACAAGTTGCTTGTGGAGTGCAACTTCCCATCAATCTGCATACATTCAGGAATGTCACAGGAAGAAAGGTATCTATAATTTGATTTAACTCACTGACATGCATTAGTCTTTGCACGTATTCTGAATTATGTATGCTGCTTTAGGTTTTGTTAGTCTTCCCTATCTTAAGTTGTAAAACCTTATTTAATGTTGAGCTCGTAATCAAATTGGTCCCTGAATATATGTTAGTATACAAGTTGGTCCCTGAATATTCATGCATTGCAAGTATCAGCTCTGTCTATCAAAAGGTAAACAAGCTGAGTTCCCAATTAAGCTGCTCGTTTTGCAGTTGCAGTTGCAGTTGCAGTTTCGTTCCATGATTGTTGTCTGTCATATTTCCTACGAATATAGGAAACCTGTAACTGCAGTTCTGTGTAATTGCCTGGTTAGATGGTTTCTTTATACCTTAAGTATCTTTATTCTCTTGAAAGTCACAGCTCTAGGCGAAGATGCATTTGCTAGACTTTGGTGCTTGGCCAGTGCTTATTTGCTGATAAACTATTTATAAATTTAGGTCAGAGCATATTATATAGTTTTTAAAACATGTTGCACGAAGAAGAACGAATGCAATGAATGTGCTCTCAAGTGGATCTGAATCCCCTGAGGTGTTGCTGGCGGAGCTGATAATTACAGTAGCGTTAGCATACGTAACTAAATGATGAAATGTATTATGATGGATCAGTTGTCTATGTATGGCAGTATGGGGATTCTTATGGCCTCGATTATATATTTGCACCTTTTATAATATACGGTACATATGAGTTGGTACTTGATATTACTTCAAATTAATAAGAATAAGTTGATGACATCTAATTATCAAAAGTTATATAGGCTAGTCAATGAGTGGGTGTAGAATTAATCTATAATATCAGTCATAATTTGGCTTAACTTGATGAAGTTTTCCTTTTCAGATTGAAACGATACAAGGGCTTCAAGGAAGGGAAGCAGAGAATTCTTGTGGCTACAGACTTAGTAGGAAGAGGAATTGACATAGAGCGTGTTAATATTGTTATCAACTATGACATGCCAGATTCCGCCGATACTTACCTGCACAGGGTAACTGCCTTTCTCCTTATCATGCTTTTGAGGATAGTCAGTTGTTCAGTGGATAATTTTAAGTAATCTGGTCTCTGAATTCTGTCCCATCTTAATTGCTTTTCATTTCCACTTATAGGTGGGAAGAGCTGGTAGATTTGGCACCAAGGGTCTTGCAATCACCTTTGTGGGTTCTTCCTCTGATTCTGATGTGCTTAATCAGGTTAGCATGAAATCAGAAATTTTCTCTTTTTACAAAAGCTTTAAAAACTCGACCGGTGATTGAACCAATCAAGGTACTGGTTCAAGCATGGTCACGGTTACAATTATATATTATATATTATATTATAAAAAATTATATATCACACATTCAATAAAATCAATGAATTAGTCATAGTTTTAGTTATTTTTAATTTTATAAAAATAATAGCACATAATGGTGGTATAATATTATTCCATATATCTTATGATATCATTTTCGTCTGAAACTTAAAAATAAAAAATAAATTTCATCAACCGGTTCAACCACCAAATGAGTCGGTTTTCACTGATTTTGGCTGTTCTTGAATGGATTTATGGCCAGCCAATTTTTTGGTTCTTCCAGACTGGATTGGGCCAGCCGCCCGTTTACCCTTTCAACCGATCAAACCGGCCGTTTTGATCTGATTTTCAAAACTATGCTTTATACCACCATTGACGAAGGGAAAGATAATGATTCTATTAACCGATACCTAAATTTTGATATCAGGTGCAATCAAGGTTTGAGGTTGATATAAAGGAGCTTCCTGAACAGATTGACACTTCCACATACAGTAAGATGATATTCCTCTTCACTCATGACTTAGATAGTTTTAGTTGTTGTGTGAGATGCTATGAAGCATGGACGTGGACACGGACACGGGACATGACACGGACACACCGATACGTCAAATTCTTAAAATTATATGACACGACACGACATATATTTATATATATAAATAATTAAAAATCCATGAATTTTGATAAAAACTTTAAAAATTAGAATATCTATTCATAATATATGTCATGTGTATTATTTTTTGTTATTTGTCATGACGAAAAATTGAGTTTATATTTTGAAATGTATGAATATGTGTTGTAAGGGTGTCGTATGGGTGAGATGCTTCATAGGTGAGATGCTTTATGATTACTTATAAACATCAGCTTGATTCTAATTATGGCATCCATTAATTCATTCTTTGCAGTGCCAAGCTAATGAAGTTTTATTGCCAAGTGGGGATGGATTGGTTGGCATCACTGAAAGCAATGTCTGAGTCAAGTGACATAGAGATTGTTTAACACAATAGATATTGGAAGCTTACTAGTTATAAATGACTTGCCATTATTCATACTGCTTTTAGAATTTGAACTTGATTTTTCTACTCATGGAATATGTATTATTGGAAATTGGTAGAGCATACAAGCTATTCGGAAGCTTATGGTAGAATTTGGATAATGATAAGATAAGCATCACATCTTAAGAGGATACCGAGTATCTTCTTAAGGACAAAATATAAAATTTTTTGGGCAAAAAGAAGATATATAAACATTAGGTTTATTATTATTATTTTCATCTTAGATTTATTTGATTGAGGCATATTAAATTATTAAGTTGATCAATTTAGATAAAGAACAATTGATTAACTATTTTTCTTGATTGAACTATTTGGAGCTATAGCTAATCTTATTTTAGTTATTCAATGATTTTTTTCCAAATTTTTCTTTTTTAAAAAAATAAATAGAAAAGTTGAACTATTAACTTTAACCCTCAGTGTAACAAAAGTAGGAATACTCACTAGTGAACTCTATAAATTATCGACTGAGTTTTATCATTTGTGATAACAATCAAATTGTAGGCTTTTGTTCGAGCCTTTTTTTGGTCGGATTTGACCCATTTTTATCTTTTATTTCAGTTCATTTTTATTTTCATATGTTTAAATTTTGAATTTTTCTGTTTAATTTAAATCAAATACTCAGTACAATAAAATGAAAAATTTTAAATGAACAAATTTATAATATTCATGAATAAAGTAATTCATGTTATAGAATTTAGGCAAAAGACCCTTTCGTGCCTCTAACGTTTGGGGTCAGTTTCAGTTATGTCCCTAACGTTTATTTTGTGTCAATTATGCCCCCAATGTGAAACGTTGGTGTCAATTATACCCTAACCTCAATTTTTTTTGGGCAGAAGTCTTATTTTGGTTCATCAAGTTTGCTCAAAGTTTCGTTTTGGTCCCTTAAGTCTTTGGCAAAGTTTTTGACGAGATACACGGCGGCCCCGACGATTACGAAAACTCCTAATCCAAGGTTTTTTGACCTCTTGAGTTCAATGGCGGCCTTCATTTTGCGAACAAATGACCGGAAATATGATTTTCGGCGATTGTAATTTTTCGGCGACTATGTAAATTTTTGGTGGCTTGCCAGTCAATTTTTCGAAAATGGAAGCCGTCATTGAATTTAGAAGGTGAAAAAAAACCTTGGATTAGGAGTTTTCGTAGTTGTCGGGGCCGCCGTGTATCTCGTTGAAAAGTTCGCCAGAGACTTGATGGTCCAAAACGGAACTTTGAGCAAACTTGAGGGACCAAAATAGGACTTTGCCCCAAAAAAATTGGAGTTAGGGTATAATTGACACAAACGTTTCACATTGGGGGCATAACTGACACAAAATAAACGTTAAGGGCATAACTGAAACTGACCCCAAATGTTAGGGGCACGAAATGGTCTTTTGCCTAGAATTTATTAAGATTATAATAACAAATTTTAATGTTTTTTTTAAAAAATAATAAAAATTATAATTTAATAATTAAAAGAATTATTCAAATGAAATATAAATTAATAACTGAAAAATATTATTAAAATATTTGATGTATTATAATAAAGGCCAAAGTGCGAATTTGGTCTGATATCTTTTGTTCAATTTTCAATTTGGTCATGTATATTTTTTTGATGCAATTTTTGTCCTATATCTTTGCAAAATGTCCTAATTTTGGTTTCATCTTTTAGTCAAGTTGCAAAATTAGTCCTATATCTTTGCAAAAGGATCAACCATTAGTTGGTCCTTTTGTAAAGATATGAGACCACTTCTAAATCCTACCCAAAGAATAGGACCAATTTTGCAGTTAATTTAAAAATATGAGACCAAATCTCTAACAAGAAAATATATGAGACCAAATTGAGAACTGAGCAAAAGATATGAAACCAAATTTATACCCTATAATAAATTATAATGCATGAATTAGTATAAATAAATATGTTGGAAGTTGGAACACTACACTAATGCCCAAATTTAACAGGTAATATTTATAACAAAAAAAATAAAAAAGATATTTTCTCCACCATATAATTAAAACTAATTTCCTTCATTTGTAAATTGCAAGTCAGTCATTAAGTCATTTGATTTGGACTCTAAAAACCAAAACAACAAAATTAAACAACACAATTCTATTAGCGGGAAACTTAGCTATTTTAACTGCCAACCTCACCAAAATACTCATATTCCTTCTCTCTCTTCTTTCTCTCTCTTCCCTCTCTCTCATGCCTTCCCAGCTTCTATCAATCGGTGCAGCATAGCCATCGTCGCCGCCGATCAGAAGCGACGGAAGGGCTTCCCTCTTTTCTTCAATGGGGAAGAGTCCGATCTCGTCGCCGGCCGACATTGAAACGGCGCACGGTGGCCGGAAAGGCCGTCCGTCGCAGCCGTCGTACGACTTCGAAGAAGAAGAAGAAGTAGCCGTGCACGGAGGCCGCCACAAGGGACGACGACCGTCGCCGCCGTCCGATTACGAACCGACGCCGCCGAACGGAGGCCACAGGAGCACATCGTCGTCGTCGCCGCCGTGCGACATCGAAACGGCACACGGAGGTCGTCCTGGACACCGTAAGGGCCGATCGGACCCGCCGCCGCCGCTGCCGCGATTTTCGCCGCCGGTTCCGAAACCGTGGGTCCCGTGGCTTGTGCCGCTCATTTTTGTAGGGAATGTGACTTTGTTTGTGTATTCATTGTACACCAATGATTGCCCTGCGAACATAGACAAAGATCGCGAATGCATCTTCTCGAATTCTTTAGGGCGTTTCTCTTTTCAGCCTTTCAAGGAGAATCCCCTTCTTGGACCTTCCACCCAAACGTGAGTGAGAATTAATTAATGCATTTCCTCGATTTTATTTTGGAATAATAATATAATCGGATTGATTGTTTATTAGAGGATTGGGAATTCGGCTTTTGTTTCTTAATTGCACTAATTCTGAATGTCTATAGCAGAAATATCTTATTTGAAAGCGAAATGCATGTGGAAAATAAGCAAATGATCAATGTGAAGCTTTCTTGCTGGATTTTGGGGTTTTCTTTTGGGTATTTTAAGCTTTATAATTGCAAAATAGAATTATTAGAACCTTGAGCTACATGAAGTTGCAATGTTAGTTAGCTCCAAAGGAGTAAAGATGGGAAAAGCGGAAGGGAAGAAGTATTGAAATATTCCCTAAATCACTCTGAAGAAAGTACAATGCCAGGAGGTTTGCTGACATTATTAGGTTTATGTTGTCAAATACAGACTCATTAGAGGCATAAGATTATGAGTAAATTAATGGTTTGGTCCTTGAAAGATGACAAATGTTACAATTTAGTTCTTAAAAAGATATAATTACAGTCAATTACTATAAACGATTGAGGTTAAAAAATCAGGTTAGTTGTTAAATTTGAGTCAATATTTTAGCAAAAGGATCATATTGATTTTAATTGCATCTTTCAAGGACTAAACCAAGACATTTATCTTCTTAAAGGAACCAAACTATTAATTTACTCTAAGATTATTAGCTAAGAGCAGTACTTAAATGCAACATTGTTCATATTCTATGCTCTGCTTTGTTCTGCAGGCTGCAACGATTAGGAGCACTACAAAAGGATCTAGTGGTGGATAAAAATGAAGGCTGGCGTCTCCTTACCTGCATGTTTCTTCATGCTGGAGTTATACATTTAGTCGCCAATATGTTCAGTCTCTTATCCATAGGAATCCGGCTTGAGCAGGAATTTGGATTTGGTAAGCTTTTTACACAGTTTGCATGGTTTTCCATTTGAACTTTGGATGTTGTTATTCTTTAGATTTTTCTCATGTCTTGTACTTTCCAGTGAGAATTGGATTACTATACATGCTTTCTGGCTTCGCTGGAAGCTTGATATCAATTATACATTTGGAAGAAGCTGCAAAACCAACCATATCAGTTGGTGCATCTGGTGCCCTTTTTGGACTTCTGGGAGCCATGCTTTCTGAGCTTCTAACCAACTGGACTATCTATGAAAATAAGGTAACCTATTCTTGAAGGATTAAAATTGCTCCTACCCTTGAGTAGTTGATAACCTACACTATATATCATTAACTATAAAACAAACAAAATATACTTATAGTAACATAAAAAATCATTTATAACCATAAAACTACTCAAAATTTGTCATATTTTTATAAAATATTTCTTAAGTCATTGAGCAATTTGCTTTGAAACATTTTTCATAAAACATCTCATCTTATTAGAGTAATAATTAATTTTTTTTTTCTTGAGGAAAAGGTAAATTTTCATAACAAATATCACAAGATCATAAGACTATGAAGTATGGACACTTCATTTTGACAGCGTGTCGTCGTGTCGGTCACGTGTCTGTGTCCAATACCTGTACGACACATATTCATAAGTTTTAGAATATAAAATCAATTTTTTTGTGACTATCATGACAAACAATAGAAAATAATATCACATGATATATATTATGAATGAATATTATAATTTTTAAAATTTTCATTACAATTTATAGATTTTTAATTATTTATATATATATAAATATATGCCGTGTCGTGTCGTGTAATTTTAAGAATATGACGTATCGGTGTGTCCGTGTACGTATCATGTCCCGTGTCAGTATCCATGCTTCATAGTCATAAGATCAATGAGATGCAAAATCGTAAGGTCATATTTATATAAGATCTCAATGAGATCTTCGTAAATTAATATCGTACTTAAGATTATGATTGATTTGTCTAGACAAAATTGTAAACTCGTAAGATCTTAAGATTTAAATCAAGATCTTAATAATTATGATAGCAAAACTTGTAAAGAGATCATGAGAACAAGGTTTAACCCATTGTTTCCTACAGTGTGCAGCTCTTGCAACTCTTGTGGTCATTAGTGCCCTAAATTTGAGTCTTGGGTTTCTACCTCGTGTTGACAATTCAGCTCATGTAGGAGGATTCATCTCCGGGTTTCTTCTAGGTTTTGTTCTTTTAATGCGTCCCCAATATGGATATGTAAACCGCAAGCATATTCCTCCGGGATACGATGTCAAACGTAAATCGAAATTCATGCTCTATCAGTATATCCTATTTTTCTCAGCATTGGTCATCTTACTTGCTGGGTAAGTAGTTGGTGATTTTCTATTACTGTAACTTTCACAATTGAAAATCTTCCAGCTTCAGTTAACCTTAATGAACTCTTTGTGATGGCTATTTGGCTTGCAGTTATGCATATATTCTATTTAAGCTGTTCAGTACATCGAGAGCGGGAAAAAGATGACTGCTTCTTCTGATTGATTCTGGAGCCATTTCTTCGAACTTACAAGTATTGATCCATTATCTCCCTGTTTAGATGTGTGTGTGTGTGTGTATATAGATGCCTCATACTTATAAATGTTTCCTTTTTTTAGTTACATACTTGTTCATGCTCTATCCAGTACAGACAAATTGAGGGCATTTGAAGCTTATACAAATTCTGAGATGAAATTATTTGGCTTCTTATATAACCAGGGGGAAATCCGTATATACTCACCTACAAATTCTTTGGACACTGAAATAGTACATTTTAACTATCTACTATACAGATGCAACTAGATTAGATTAAGATTTTGATACAAGTTCAGATGGTGAAATTGTATAGAGTTTGATTCAGATTCAGATTAACAAGGAGGAGAAGAGCTCAAATGGGTTTTGATTCCATGGATTAACCAACTTTTTGCCTTGTTCAAGGATTTGACAAAATTTATCATCTAAATTACTTTTGTAATGTTTTTTCTTGATCTCTATTCTTTTATTTTTTATTTTTTTGGGTTGAGAAAACCATTCATTAAGACAAGGAACCCAAGGGTCGTTACAGAAGAAATGCAGGGCACTTTCAAAGAAAGGAAACCAAAGCTTCAATACAGCCAACAAAAGGGCAAACAAATCTACAGAAGTACAAGCAGAGAGGTTCAGAAAAAAGGGAGAAATTGTATAGTTTGTATTTTTCTTTTGTAATTTTATGAAATTGTTCACTTCTTTTATATTGTTAACCTTAAAGCAGGTTAATATATAAAATATTTATATTATTATTATTATTATCACATTGATTTATTAGTAAATTAGTATATATCAAAAGTAAAAACAAATGATTATAATTGTTAAATAAATAAATCTACACTTAGGATGAAACAAAATAGAACTGCAGACAAAAATCTAGAGGATCCAATATCGTAATGTAAGCAGAAGAGAATAGGTAGGAAAAACTCAGAAGTACCTATTCTCTTCTGCGTTTTTCCTATTTTAGAGAGAACTTCAATTTTATATTTTAGGCTACAGTGCACTTTTGGTCCCATAACTTTTGCTCAAGTCTCAATTTCGTCTCATAATTTTTTTTGTTGTACTATTGGTTCTATATCTTTTGCTCAGGTTGCAGATTTAGTCTCGTGTTACACTTTTGGTTTCATATCTTTAGGTCAAGTTATAGAATTGGTCCCACATCTTTTGATCAGGTTGCAGAATTGGTCTCGTATCTTTAGGTCAAGTCCAGAATTGATCCCATATATTTGGATCAGGTATGATTGCCGGTGAAAGTTTTTGCTAAGATATGGGACCGATTCTACAATCTGACCAAAAGATATGAGACTAAGAGTGATACGGGACTAAATCTGCAACCTCTTGCAAACATATGAGACTAAAATTGCAACAAAAAAAGTTATAGGACCAAATTGAGACTTGAGCAAAACTTATGGAACCAAAAGTGCACTTTGACCTATATTTTAATAAAACGCAACCATATTTTATGAAAAGAATATAAATTTTATATTTTATAAATATTTTAGAAGTACCCAAGAGTATTCTTAAAATATGGGTATGAGTACCACATTATTTTTGTAGTACCCGTGCTTCATGGTCCTAAATTTGTCTCAAAATTAAAATTTAATTTCTAAATATGGGATATATAATTGTGATTAAATTAGAGATAAAAAATGTATTTTAATATTCAAAAACTAAAAAATAATTTTTGGACAAATTCAAAGACTAAAAAGTAAGTCTATTTTAATTAAAAAGAAAAAATAGGACCAAAGTCAAAACAACTCAAATATATAGGATCAAAATAAGGTTTTCGCCATTTACATTGTACTACGCTTTTCTCTACTGTCTACTCTAGTGTGAACAATAGCAGAGCTTAGTGTTAGAAACTAGAAAGTACGTCTGGTTTGCGAGGATGAGGAATGTCTCTATCTCCTCCGATCAAATTGGCGCCTTGATTCCCATTTTCCGATTTGAGTAAATTTCTGATATCTCTGACCATAGAATCCACGATTATCCCTATTATGAACTAAAAAGTAACAACCAAAAGAGCACTCGATCTTTTCAAATGTAAGAATATCATTTGAAATTTCAGCTCCCAGATGAATAATACAAGACTCGTCGAAGCTTCGTTCACACTTTTCCCTCTTCATCACTCGCCTTTCCTTCAATGTCGAAGGCCATTCTTTCTCGAATCAAACCCCGTCATCGCAACCCCAAAACGACCTCGTTTTCCCCTTCACCCTTCTTCACGCCTCGCATCAAGAAGCTCGTTCTCGACGCCGTCGAAATCCTCAGAACCCACGAGCACTTTGAAGATTCCCTCGAAACCCACTTCGCAGAATCCCAAATACTTGTTTCCGATGTCGCCCATTTCGTTTTAGACCGATTGCATAACGCAGAATTAGGTTTGAAGTTCTTCGATTGGGCTACTAGAAGACCATATTCTTGTTCCCTAAATGGGTTGGCATATTCTTCGCTTCTCAAGCTTTTGGCGAGGTTTAGATTGTTTTCAGAGATTGAATTGGTTTTGGAGACTATGAAAGTGGAAGGCATAAAGCCTGCCCATGAATCATTAAGCTTTGTCATTCGAGCTTACGGAGATTCTGGGTTGGTTGATAAGGCTCTTGAGTTTTTTCATATGATGCGTGAATTACACAGTTGTTATCCTAGTCTTTTTACTTGTAATTCGTTGCTTCAAGTTCTTGTGAAACGCAGAAAAGTTGAGATTGCACGTAAGCTGTATGATGAAATGTCTGAGAGAGATAATGGTGAAGGTACTATTGTGGATAACTATAGTACCTGTATTGTGTTGAAGGGTTTGTGCAATGAAGGAAAATTTGAGGAAGGTGTGAAATTGATTGAAGATAAATGGGGAAAAGGATGTGTACCAAATGTTGTGTTTTACAATACAATTATTGATGGTTATTGCAAGAAAGGCGACCTTGAAGGTGCAAATAGAGTTTTCAAGGAGTTGAAATTGAAGGGATTTTTGCCAACATTAGAAACTTATGGGGCTATGATTTATGGGTTCTGTAAGGTGGGGGAATTTCAAGCAGTTGATCAACTTCTGACGGAAATGACGGAAAGGGGATTGACTGTGAATGTTCATGTGTATAATGAGATTATTGATGCTAAATACAAGCATGGTTTGGTAGATGAAGCAGTTGAGACAACGAGAAGGATGATTGAAAAAGGGCATAAACCAGATATTACAACTTATAATACTATGATAAACAGTTTATGCAGGGGTGGGAAAATTAAGGAAGTTAATGAACTCCTACAGCAGGCGAAAAACCGGGGATTGGTGCCTAATAAGTTCAGCTATACTCCTATAATGCATGCTTATTGCAGGCAAGGAAATTATGTTGAGGCATCAAATATGTTTATTAAGATTGCTGAAACTGGAGATCAACCTGATTTGGTTTCTTATGGAGCTTTTATCCACGGAGTTGTTGCTGCGGGCGAAGTTGATATTGCGCTTATGGTCCGAGAGAAGATGATAGAAAAGGGAGTATTCCCTGATGCCCAAATTTACAATGTTCTGATGAATGGCCTTTGCAAGAAAGGGAGGTTTCCTGCTGCCAAACTGCTATTTTCAGAAATGCTTGACCGAAATGTTCAACCGGATGCATTTATATATGCCACCTTGGTAGATGGGTTTATTAGAAATAATGAACTTGATGAGGCAAAAAATCTGTTTGAGGTCACAATTGGTAAGGGTATAGACCTTGGAGTTGTGGTGTATAATGCCATGATTAAGGGTTTTTGTAAATTTGGAAAGATGAAAGATGCTCTATCATGCATGGTTCGGATCAGAGATACCGGTCATGCTCCCGATGAATATACTTATTCAACAGTTATAGACGGATATGTGAAGAATCATGACATGGATAGTGCGCTTAAGATGTTTGGTCTGATGCTAAAACAGAAATGCAAGCCAAATGTAGTCACTTACACTTCTTTGATCAATGGATTCTGCAGGAAAGCTAATCTGAGCAGAGCTGAAAAGGCGTTTGGAGGGATGAAATCTTTTAATTTAGAGCCTAATGTGGTCACTTACACCATACTAATTGGAGCTTTCTGTAAGGATGGTAAACTTGGAAAAGCAGCATCCTATTTCGAACAAATGCTGATGAACCGATGTCTTCCTAGTGATGTTACATTCCATTATCTTATAAATGGTTTAACAAATAATAGACCGAGTTCAGGTTTTGATGAAGAAAACGATTCTAAAGGCCATGATGACAAGAGCTTGATTTTATATTTCTTTGCAAGGATGATTTCAGATGGATGGAATCGCGTGGCTGCCGCTTCTAATTCTATAATTATTTGTCTTTGCAAACATGGAATGGTTGAAACTGCTCTATCATTGCAAAATAAGATGCTGAGTAAGGGGTTTCCTATGGATTCTGTAAATTTCACTGGTCTGCTTCATGGCTTATGCATACAAGGTAGGTCTAAAGAATGGAAGGATATTGTACCCTGTGATCTGGAAAAGATTGAACTCCAAACTGCTGTTGAGTATTCTCTGGCATTAGACAAATGCTTATATCAAGGAAGGGTTTCAGAGGCATCATATATATTGCAAACCTTGGATGAAGACTCCAAGTTTTCAAATCAAGTAAGAAATTCTCAAGGTTGATTTATTACCACATGAAGCTAGGAAATTCTATGAACCAAAGGAATCAATTTCATGGCAGAGTCATAAAAATGAATGTGTATTTGATGAGGTTTATTTTACTTCTATGAACCAAAGGGATCAATCTCATTGCAGGGTCATGAAAATGAATGTGTATATAGTGAAGTTTATTTCAGAGTAAATTAATTATTTGGTCCCTGAAAGATGATAAATGTATCAATTTAGTCCCTAAAAGATAAAATATACTTTAGTCCTTATAAGGTTTAATTGCAATCAATTTAGTCCTTTTGTTAAAACGTTAATTTAAAGTTAACAACAAATAAGATTTTTTTAACCTCAATCATTTATTGTAATTTTAGCGAAATTCAAAAGTACATTAGATTTGTCATTAAATTTTGATTGGTATCCTCAATGAAAGGATCAAATTGATTATAACTGTATCATTTAGGATTAAATTGCATAATTCCATCTTTCAGAGACTAAATTGAAACATATGTTATCTTTCAAAGACCAAATCATTAATTTACTCTTTATTTTACTACCGGAATTGAGAAAGATGACACTTTCATGGTCCTGAATTCCTGATACACTTTATGACAGTAATCTGCTGAAGAGAATCTGCCGGTTTTGTCGTTCAATGAACCTTTAACGAACAAGCTTTGCAGTTTAACTTACAACTTTTTGAGATTGATTGTTCTTGCAAGAGTTCAATATATAGACAGCTACCTCAGTTTAAAGAAATCTTAGATCTGGTTTTTCCTTATGCAGGCAAATTGCACATTCCTTAGTTATAGTTGTATACGTTTATGCAAATTATATTGTACAGTTGTGCTAACTTCTAGCAAGTGGCAAGAACGAGAAAAGCTATATTGGTGACATTAAATTAGGTCCTTAAAATTTAACCATTTGCTGAGGAATATCTTATTTTTGCACAAATGGAAATATACATTTTGTGTAGGGAGATTGTGGCATTCAATGTTGATGTAAAAGTACTTGGTTATATATTTTGCTTGTATTTATAAGAAAATATCATGTGACTTCTAAAAGATCCAGTTTGTACTTTGTTGAAATATTCTGCTAGCAATCACCAATTAACAAGCGCATGGATCAACTATTGAAATTCGAGACATGCAACTACGATAAATAAATGAAAGACCTTTGCTTCCTTTATGGTCCTACCCTGCTCGAATATGATAAGGTTTTAACAATTTGAATGTTCTATATGAGTGTAGTGCTGAGAGAGAGATAGGAATAAGTTAGAGAGAGGAAGGGTCAGTATGACCCACTTTCTCTCTCTACTTGTTCCTTTCTCTCTCTGCACTTCACCTATAGTGCACTATAGAGGATCTAAATTGAAGGTTTTAATAAAGGTGTATTGCATTTTAGTTTTTTCACCTAATGAATATGTTGGGAACTGGAAATTATGTCGTCTATGAATTGAAGAAATAGGAATATGACAAGTTAGGCATAATGAAATTATGTTACCTTACTTTTGGCCAAAAAGAAAAAGATTGGAAGGGTAAAAGAATTTGTATAAGGAAAATTAATAATATTGGAATCAAATATTCCAGATTAGTCAGAAACAAACTCTACTCTTGACAAGTAACTTCTACCAACAAAAATGCAAGTCACTACAAAGAAGATATCTTCAAGAATTCGGGTGTGAGTTCATGCACCCTGATCCTCAATTTCTCCATTTTCACCATCTTCAGCAGCTGCAGCAGCAGCCGCGGCCATCAACTCATCAAAGTTTGCTGTCTTCCCAAGTAATATTTCAATCTAAAACAATTTTACAAGTAGATGTAAGACTTCAGGGCAAGGAATAAAACAAAACCCAAGATTATTAGATTCGAAGGACTAAGACTGCCCAATTATATATGACATAAATTCCACGACATCTGAATGTTCATGACTCAGCAATTTTGTGTCTTGACACTTACCTTGGCCTTCTGGACAGGTCTACCTCTAGAATCGTCCTTTATGTCAACAGTCGATGTCATGATTTCTACATTTTGATAAGATCATGTGTCAAATTAAATTAAGGCTAGCACAAACAAGAGGGGAGGAGGGGGGTAACATTTCCCAGATGAGAAAAAGAAGGAAAGAAGAAAGTAGTATCTCACTCTTTTCAACAGCAAGCCCATTGTTTTTCAAAATTTCAGCAACGGTAACCACTGTGGCAATAGCTATAACAATACAATAGAAAACAAATTAGAAATCATCTTTAAAACAATGAATGTGGTTGGGAGAAGATAATACTAGAAATGAAAAATCAGCATTTTTGAAATGTCATTCTACTATTGCCCAGAAACAATAGAAGTGTCAACTGTCCATACAATCAACAAGGGAAAACCAAACCCTCAAGAATTTATTCAAAGTCTAAAATTTGGAAAATGTCAGGTAGAAAGAATTGGGCAAGAAAACCGAATAACCATTTAACCACTTGTTCGACCTACAAAAACCTAGAACTATGAAGCTTTGATGTATGTTACTCGTCAGATTATTCCAATATTAATGTCATTCAGTTTATGTGACCAATGAAACTCTGACGTACTAACAGGACTAGTTCAAATAACCAATCAATATAAGGTACTCCCATTGTCCTAAAAATAAGCATGATAAACTTAAGACTTCTAGTACTCCTATATGTGTCATGGCCCGACAACAACAAAAGCCTTTTCCCACTAGATGTATGGATCAATCGATGCCAATATGTTCTATTTTTACACGTTTTTATGAATAGGTTATTAATACTTAAATTCATCCTAATGGTTTCTCCAATTGTTTTCTTTAGTCATCCCCTTCCTCTAGTTCAATGTACACGAACTTCTTTGTACCTAACCAAATCACCTAAGACATGTTTCATCTATGATAGGCCCAACTTTCTCTCTAATGCACAAGAGGTAGGTGACATGGCCAAAAAAGTGTTTGATGAAAAAGCATAGCAATGGGCAAAAAAGTACAAAAAATAGAGGCATCTGGTTAAGATATAATACCCATTCCCAGTGCTGACAGCTCAACCTCATTATGTTGTTGCATATACCTCTGCAATAAAAATGAGAATGAACCCATTCAAACAAATGCAATAAACATATAACTAAATAAATAATACGCAAATGTTCACAGGTTTCACTGAACATCGGATTAAGAAAGAAAATACTTGAGGCTACATCCTTTTATCCAGCCACAACGATTCAAATCACTAATCTTCAAAGAGCAAGCCAGAAATGGAAGAAAAATAAAGTAAAAATACGAAAATTGAAGTGAAGGGAATGGAAAGTACACACCTTGGCTAGATTAACGTAAAAGAAGAGGGGCTTTTTGGTATTTGAAACCTGAATGCGATTCTTCTTGTAGGAATCGGAGATGTTGATGTTGATGTTGTTTACTCCCTCTGTGATGGCTTCCATTGCCATGATGACAAAGTGATACACTTTAATGTTGAGGAACCCTAAATTTGGATTATGGTTTTCTGAATTCTGATTTTGTAGTCGACTCCAATCGAAACGAAATCTCTTCTCAGGTGAAAAAGTATCGAAGCACAATGCGAGATTGGGCCGAAGATGTAGTGGGCCTTAGTCGGAACTACTTACGGACCAGTAAGCCCAGGCCCATGATAGTTTTTATATTGCCCAAAGTTGTTTGATTTAAATTTTTTACATTTTGTTGTTGTTGAAAATTTATTTTGTGTGTTTGACACTCTCACTTTGATGCCCAAGTTTAAAGGGAATGCATGTGGAGAGGTCATTTTTTTTTTTTTATCAACTCGTTACATCCTTTTTGTTATTGACACTGATGACTTGATCGTTGATGACTTGATCGTTAAATGCACATGTGACACGTTAAATATCACATATTTAATTATTTGGGACCACTTAAGGTTTGAGATTTGGGAATGCTTCAATAGTTTATACCTTATGGAAACATCACGTGTAATATAAATATTTGAGTCTGACTGAATTTTAGGTCAATGTAATTGTTTGTTGGTCCGGTTCAGTTGGTTTAGATAACTAGAATGCCAAAATGACATTTAACAATGTCATATAAGCCATAGTTGTCAAATCGGGATTCGAATCGTGAATCATTGAGCTGATTTTTAAATCGTAAATCAAATCAAATCGTAGGATTCAGAAACATACTGAATAGTCTGAAATACGTTATACCAATGACAAAAAACTACATAAGTCTCACATAAAGTCATAAATGACAAATCATAATAAAAAAGAACTCAAAAGTCATAGTTCATAGTTCATAATAACCTCTGAATTCTTTTTATTTCGACGTGAGAGATGAGAGAAGAAATAATTATACAGATTCTAGGGATTATAGGAATAATTATATAATTATTCTAGGGATTATAGGAATAATTAAATAGATTTGTTTTAGCTAATTGTAGATTTGTAGATGATTTTTCTAGCTTAATTATAGGGATTTGTTTTAGCTTAATTGTAGATAATTGTCTATGATTTCCCAATCAGTTTTTTTCTTCAAATCTCTGTTTTTTCACTAATCGCCTGAATCGTTCGATTCACGATTCCGGCACGAATCGTACGATTCCAACTAGGCACCGATTCAAGATATGAAACGATTCAGCCAAAAATACGTATCGTTTTGATGGCGAATCGAATTGTAGGATTCTAACAACTATGATATAAGCATTTAATGTTCACGTCGTCAAGTAATTTAAAGGATTCTAACTACTAAGGGACTAAATAGTTGATGATTATGATAAATGAGAGACTGGGTAGTTTATTTAATAAATGAGAGACCGAATCATTGACTCAATAAAAAAAAGAAGAGCCAAATAATAAGTTTCCTCGTGTCTTAATGATATCACATACTATACCTTCCTGAATTTCCCACGTATCTTGAATGAGTTATTTAACATAATATTCCATGAGAGGAAAAAAAAAACAACTCCTCTAATTTATCTTTAGTAAAATTGGATTTTTGGTCTCATAACTTTTGTTTAGGTCTCAATTTGGTCTTATAATTTTTTTTGTTGCATTTTTTGTCCCATATCTTTGTAAAAAGTTGCAGATTCGGTCCCGTATTACTTTTGGTCACATATTTTTTTGTCAGGTTGCAGAGTTCGTCCCATATCTTTACAAAAAGTTTCACCGCCAGTCCCATTTGATCTGAAGATATCAGATCAATTCTGCACCGCCACCCAAAGATATAAGACCAATTCTGCAACCTGACTAAAAGATATAGGACCAATTCTACAACATGAGTCAAAGATATGAGACCAAAAGTGTAACACGAGACCAAATCTGCAACTTGAGCAAAAGATATGAGACCAAAAGTACAACAAAAATAGTTATGGGACCCAATTGAGATCTTAGCAAAAGTTAAGGGACAAAAAGTGCATTTTGGCCTTTATTTTTGTGGATACCATAACATCTGAAGTACCCACCAAAAATCTAAAGGAGTCGTCTATCCAATTTTATAAAAAGCTGTTTATTTAAAGTTCCAAAAATTACCATTTTGATTTTTGAGTAAATTTCACAAATTTTATGCCCGTGCCACGAGAATATAATCAAAGTGAATCTTTAAAAAGAAAAATGAAGAGATGGAAAAAAAAATCTTCAATAGTACACATTCTTCCTCTTTCCCTTTTTTTTTTTTTCTCTCACTAAATCACAGAAAATACAACATCACAAACCATGCAGAAGATTCAGATTTTCCAAGAATTTGACTTCTCAATCTCAAATTGACAAAATCCTCTTAATCAAATTATTGTAATATACTATTTCAACCAATAAACGTAATAGTTCTTTTAATAAAAAAATAATAATAAACGTAATAGTTCTCAGAGAAAAAATATCTCAAATGAATAATTATTTACCCGACCCCACTAAAATAATCATTTTTGGACAAGCGAATGCATCTATTTGTATTATTATACTAGATACTAGATATATTAAAAGTCAATACAATAATACTTAGGCCCAATTCGTTTGCACTTTGATTATAATCTGCTCTGATTATAATCGTAATAAGCATGTTCGTTTATGTTTTTTTTCTGATCAAATTATAATTATGATTTTTTTTATAATCAAACACACTTAATTACACTTATACCCCTATATACGCTCTAGAAAAAGGTCATTTAGCAATGGCAGAATTTGTTTCTAAATTGCAAAATTCTGTTTCTAAACAAGATTTAGCAACAGAATTTGTCCGTTTCTAAATCCGATGAAAAAACTGGCTTTGCTAAATTTAGCAACAACTTCACTGAATCTGTTTCTAATTTAGAAACACATAATTTTGTTGCAAATTTTTCATTAGATCAATTGATTTTACCAGTTTGATTCTTAGCAAGGCCTTATCTCTTGTTGCTTTTGTTGCTAAATCTGTTTCTAATTAGCAATGTAATACTATATTTCTAATATTGAATTTTCTTGTTTCTAATATTATCAACAAATATCATGAATAATTTAATAAAAAGATATTTGATTATAATATAAATTTGTGGTACAAAATATTCACTTACAGCAAACTAAACAAATTGTTGTATAATATATCAATCACATCTCATGGCTATACAAAAGTATCTCTATCCTAAATATTAACAATCAGCCCAAGCTGATTTATATCTAAGATAGAAATCTAACTCATCATCATCTTCAATTCTTCATCACTATTTCCTTCTTGCTTGTCTTCAATTTCATTTACTCGTGCTTTTACCATTCCACCTCCATTAGCTTGTGACTAAGTGTCAACCAAATGGCTCTTGAAGATATATTCTTTTTTAAAATTTTGCCTGATACAATAAAAAAACTAATTAGCTAACATATATATATATATAAACATTGTTATAATGCTAATTGTAGCCAAAATTGGCAATTTCCCATATATGCTTGTATCATACTATCATCTTCCTGGTCCATACCAATTAAATTTGCCTGAATCAGATCAAAGAAATCAAGCCACTACTCAAAAGTTCTGACCACATGTAAATTGACACATTAGATGTACCCAAAACATTTATAAATGCTCATCCATCTAAATTAGATTTTCAAGCATGGAAAACAACATTTATAAAACATTAAACAAACTCAATACATGTGTGAATTCTCAGCCTTTTAAATCAGAATTTTAGGATGGAAGATAACACTTTTAAGTGCAATAAACATGCCAATAACTTTGTCAAAATGCCCAACCTTTTGAATAAGGTCTTAGGACATGTCAATAACCTTGGTTTTGAGTCTATATGATATTTTTTTTAACGCATCAAACTTCCAAACACTTCAAATCAACCACTCCCCTTATTTCTCTCACACAAATCACACGTCACACCCCACCACATCCCAAATCCATTCCCCTTCTAATTATCTCTATCTTCTTCCTCATAAAATTCACACTCTCCCTACCCAAACAACCAAACACTACACTTAATTATTTTATTTCATTGATTTGGTCCTTCAAATAATCTAGTTAATTCCATGGCTAGTCTGTTTCAATTAAAAGTTTGTATACCAAATAATGCATTGCATCATTTATGACTAGTGTAATAGTAAGCCAAATCTATTTGGTTTGTCTTTGACTTCAAGAACTTAGAGCCAATTTGTGAAGAAAAAAACATTAATAAAACATAAACCCCACCACTAACAAAACATACATAGCCGATTTAATTTATATTGTCTGGGAGTAGTTGTTTTATATAATAGGTATAATGAGAAAAAGTAAAGTTAGATTAGTTATGTTGTAAGACAATATTCCCCACTCACAGTAACAAACATATACATCACCAATTTAACAAGCTAAAATTCAAACTAACCTCTTGAAAAATTGCTTGGAACTCTCATATGACAGAGAACCTTATTAATGAGGGCATTGATCCAAAACATCATTAGTTAATTCAAAGTCCACCTTCATAACACTTGAGTTTAGCTTCTTAAAGAATTAAGTGTATCTAGAATAAGTTGTTTCTTATTCCATGGTTACCCCTATTTCATTAGTTTGGTCCTTCAAGTAATCTAGTTAATTCCATGACTATCCTGCTTCAATTCAAAATCTATGTACCAAATAATGCATTGTATCTATGACTAGTGTAATACTAGGCCAAACCTATTTGGCTTTCCTTTGATTTCAAGAACTTGGAGCAAATTTGGGAAGGCAAAAAACATTAATAAATCATATACACTAACACTAACACTAACACTAACGAAACATATATGTAGTCATTTTATATTGCTTGGAAGTAGTTATATATATATATATCAAATAGGTATAATGAAAAAAATTCAAGTTAGATCGGTTGCAAGACAATCTTTCCCACACACACTAACAAACATATACATCCAATAAATAAGTTAAAATTCAAACCAACCTCTTGAAGAACTGTCAGGAAGACTCATATGACAATGAACCTTAGAGAGCATTGATTCAAATCATCATTAGTTAATGAAAATTCCACCTTCAATGTCTTGAAGCTCAACGTATATTATCACGTAATGACCTAGAAGATAACAACAATAATTCCAAGAATAAGATTATATAACTATTGATTTAGACCCACATAAGGAGAAAATGAGTTGCACTTAATGACACGTTGATGCCCAACAACAATCCCAAACAATGATGTGCACAAAGAAAAACAAAACTTACAAATATTTATAATATTATATAATCATATATACAACAGAATCAGAATATTGAATCATTGCAAGTAGTAAAATTTATTCATACATCTACTTTGATTGAGGCAGCAAAAGAATACTATCCAATAACCAACATTCTCAATTTTCTTGTTTTTCTAATCTGTAAGTTGTAGATATGGCAGATGAAATTATTTATCTAACTCTCTAGTAATTAAAACAATGTCATATACATCATATATGGGACATAAAAAATAAAAACAAATTGCAAGTAATCTCTTCTCATTTGCTTAACTTCATTGTCTAAATTCTCAATGATTAATTGGCCATTTGGGACTTGGGAGCACGTAGATTGTTTAGTAGCATGCTTTTTCCAAGTTTTAGACTTTGATATGAGCCATGTGAAGAGAATAAGATCAGACAATTAATACTACAAATCTAGAACTTTGTTGTAAGGCCCCATAACAACTTAATTAAGAAAAACAGAGATGAAAAGAGTTTATTTTTTTAATAGATAGAAATAAAAGAGTACAGAGAGGAAACAGTACTTCAGAAAGATTTAAAATGGAAAAAGAATAAAGATATGCACTGAATACTCTAATAAAATTGGGGAAAAAACATACGAAAGTAATGTGAAAGCTATGAGAAACTTCAAAGATTCAACTTTCAAAGGGGAAAAAATAGAAAGATATCAATGAAAATGTTGGGGATAAGATTAGGGTTTGGATACCATTGTGTAATTTGTGAGCAAAACAAAGTCATTTGGTTCTTGCCAATCAAATTCCATTACCTCCAACTGTTGAAACCTGTAACGAGAACACCGAAGATTATTGTTGTGTCTCCTCCTTTAGCGTTTTCTTACATCTTCTCCTCTTCAATTTTGTTTCTCCACAACAACTCCGTTCAAGATTCTTTATTGTCTCTCCTCTATCGTTGTGCCGTCCTCCTAAAAATCCAAATCCCCTTTCAATTTCCTCATTTTGGTAGTGCGAGACATGAAGGAACGAGGGAACATGGCGGCATAAGAGAATAGAAAATGGAAGCCATGGATATCATGAGTGAGTCGAAAAAGTGAGGCCATTGTTCAAAGGGAGAGATTTGGGTTATTGGGCATTCATTTCAAAGCTAGGGTTTGCGGGTGAAAAGGGTAGGAGGACGCCAATTCATTTTGAGTAAGTGGGAGACTGAAGAAAATAAAGTTAAAAATTATTGAATTTCTTTTTAAAATTTTGAAACAAGTTTAGAAACGGAAACTGAGTTGTTGTTGCTAAACTGATAACTCTAAAGAAGAAAAGGGACACATCTGACTTTCGTTGCTTATTTTGTTTCAAAATTTTCATTTTAGAAACAGATACCATCAATGTTGCTAAATTCTGTTTCTAATATCAAGTTTTCTAGTAGTTAGTTAACACATAGTTTCGAACTCGTCGTATTCAAACTTGAAATGATCGAAAGAGATTTAACGAATTTTAATTGTTTGATCTTGAAACGAGTTATCCATTTTTGTAATTCGATTTGATCTCATTTATTAATAGTCTCAAATTAAAGCACTCGTCAACAAAAAAAACTCGTAATATGAAGTAGCTAAAAATTTAGAGAAGAAATTGAAATAAAAAGTTAAAGCTGAAGGACAAAAATTAAATGCATTTCTACTTAATTAATAATTTTTTATTCCTGAATTTGTATTAAATTATTTTTGTCCTTGAATTTAACCCAATGACTAAATTATTAACAATTACAATAATTCGGGAAATAAGTCATATTTTTTATTATTCATGAATAAATTAGTTGACACGTTATAAATTTAGGAACTAAGTAGTAAGTTCTATTAAAAAAAGTCAACAATAAAGGATAAATTAAAACTTTGATTGAAAAATGTCATTTCAAAACCTTGTTATTTGAGATTACATAGTTTTTGTGTTGTTATCAGATGACACTATTTTTGCTATCATCTGATGACAATGTGTTATCTTATTAAATGTCGACGTATAATGACATCATGATGTTACCAAACAAAAATTAAACATTCAAGATACTATAATATATAAGATAATAGGAATGAGATATCAGCATATCAAGTACACTCTAATAGTATCAATGAAGTGAAACTTACAATTAATGGTCAGTTCGTTTGCGCTTATAAGAAAATCTGCTTTAATTATAATTAGAGTATGATTATAATCAAAGTTGATTATTTGTGTATTGGTGTTTGGATGAAAGTTGATTATTTGGTGTAAAATTATTATAAAATGGGTATGTAATGATTGTGGTTGGTAGAGAGAAGGGTAAGGAAATTAATAAATTGTATATGGGTAGAAATGGAAGAAAAAGTTGGAAAGAGTAGGAAAAAGTAAGATGTGATTTGACATATAATCAAAGTGTGTTTGGATGTGATTGTTGCTTATAGAAAAATCAAATTATGTCACTGTTTGCCTCGAAAAGCGTGAAAATATGATTATAATCATGTGCAACTTTGGAGGTGATTATTTTGTTTGGTCCACTGAATTCATTTTTGCCTACGAAATGGTGGACCGAAAGGACTAAAGTGTAGCATTTGGTCCCGACATTCGGTGGACCAACGAAAAAAATAGTCCATCGTTTCGCACAACATGAGAGAGAATGAAAAAAAAAAGAAGCGGACCCGAACAAAATATTCAATTTGGCTTTATTTTTTTTTTTTTTGCTTCTCTTCTCTCTTGTCTCTCTCTCCCTCTCCCTCTTCCTCTCTCTCGTCTCTCGCTTTCTCTTCCTCGCCCCCGATTAGTCTTCGCCGCCGGACGTTCCTCCAAGCCCACCAGCTTCGCCACCAGCGCCGGTGGAGTACTTCAAAAGTTCTCCAACGATTTCGCCGGATTTGAGCAAAAACGAACATTATTAGATTCTTTTTATATATATCCTCTGATTCTCTCACTTCCCTGTTGAATCGCTCATGGTGACAAAAATTCTCGGCGTAGTTTTGTTGGGTGTGTTGGTGGATTTGGTGGGAAGTGTGGGATGGAAGATAAGGATTGGACTTGGATTTAGAAATTGGATGATTGTGAGTAGTGTTGGTCGGTGAGAATGTATCAGTGTGATGGTCTCGAATTTGTAGGGTTGGAGATGAAGTGGAATTGGAAGAGATGCCTAAGCTTTATTTTTTGATCCTCAATGCAAATTCCTGGTTCAATGCCATGAATGGATGAAGCGAAAATGGAGGAGAGAGAGAAAGGAGGAAGACAAGAATAGCTAAAATAATAATTTGATTCACAAATAATTTGGGCAAAATAACATTTTAGCCCAATACAATAATGAGTATTTACAATATGATCCAATATTGAAGTAAATGACTATTTTACCCTTGTGATGGATGATTGATTGTATTAGATTATAGGTAATTATAGGTATATATAATCTTAAAGAGTTTTGTCTCTTCCTAGTTAAAATTGTTAGCAGATAGATAGATGAGGTCAAATCGAGTTTTGAAAGTATATTTCTGACTAATTTAAAATATCATAGGAACATATAAAACCAATTTAAAACAAATAAAAGATAAAGGGACCAATTTAAAATCTACTCCATATATAAAGGACCAATTTGAAATCACACACGTATTGCATTACGTGGTTGATATTGGTATGTGAATGTGGGGCATGTATTTCGGTTGTGTTGGTGGATATCCTTCTCTTCTGTCTCTTCATCTTCGGATTTAATTAATTCCAATTTGTATTCTCTTCTCTCTCTATAAACATTAAACAAAACAACTTGCTCACTCATTTCGTTTTGCATTTTCATCCCATGCATGCACATTTCACATATCCATCATTATATCGTATACACATATATACACACACATCAACATTCATCATTCATTGATCATTATACTCTCTATATATATATCTTTCAACGTAAGATTCATTTGATCAAAATCAATCAATCAATTAATTAAGTTTCATCAATCAGTACACTCACTGATCTGAGGGATCGAATTGAAAATGATGAAGGATAGTGAGGGAAATCCTCTGCACCTAAAGTCTTTGAATCACATATCTCTGGTTTGCAGATCAGTGGAAGAATCCATTAATTTCTATCAGAATGTTCTTGGCTTTTTCCCCATCAGGAGGCCTGGATCCTTCGATTTTAGTGGCGCTTGGTACGTATGTGTATATATATGTAATCATCATCATGATTTCTTTAAGGTCAAAGTGCGTATTTGATTCCATAATTTTTACCCAGGTCTCATTTTGGTCCCCTAATTCTTTTTGTTGCACTTTTTTTTTTGCCTGAATTTTTGTTGCACTTTTGCTCTCATAATTTTTTTGCTCAAGTTGCAGATTTGTAAATTTGGTCTTGTATTACTTTTGATCTCATATCTTTGCAAAAAATTTCACTGTCAGTCCTACCTGACCCAAAGATATGAGACTAATTATGCACCTGATCTAGAAATATAGAACCAATTCTGCAACTTGACCAAAAGATATGAGACCAATTTTGCAACCTGATCCAAAGATATGAGACTAATTATGCACCTGACCTAACGATATAGAATCAATTCTGCAACTTGACCAAAAGATATGAAATCAATTTTGCAACCTGATCCAAAGATATGAGACCAAAAGTACAACAAAAAAAGTAATAGAACCAAATAGAGACCTGAGCAAAAGTTATGAGACCAAAAGTACACTTTGGTCTTTCTTTGGTTTCTTCTTTTCTTTCTTTAATTTTATTCGACGATACATTCATTTACATGTATAATAATAATTCAATTCTCTCTTCTTCTTTTTTCTTACAGGCTATTTGGATATGGGATTGGAATTCATTTGCTGCAAGTAGAGGCCGCAGCCAATGTACCCAAGAAGACCAAGATTAACCCAAAAGACAATCACATCTCTTTCCAGGTCCCATATATATATATCATCATCATCATCTTTATTAATTAATCTTGAATCATCTATTTCTCTACTATATATTCTCTAATTTGGATCATAATCCTGTACAATTTTTCAAAGAATGCATCATTTACTTTTTTAAAAGAGTTAACTAAAAGTTTAGCCCTTAGATAATGTGGACAATTTAAATTTATTGTAAACTAAAAATTCAGTCACAACTCAGTCCTGAAAAATTAAAATAGTATATTTGTTAGTCATTGTTATGGATTAAATAGTATACTGTTTTAACCTTTCAGGGATTAAACTATGATCTTTCAAGGACGTACCAACATGTTAACTCAGTGATCTTTTAAAGGCCAAATTGTTAGTTTACTATTTAATTTATTGGTTATTGAATTTTAAAAATTTTGATTTAGCCCCAAAAAGTTTATGACTAGTTGCAATTAAATCACTCCAGGAATTGGTATATAAATTGTTCGAGTGTTTACGAAAGCACTAATTTATAAAGAGTCATAAATTTTCAAGGACTAAATTAAATATATTTTTTTAAAAAAAATAAGGACTAAAATGACAATACTCATATAACTTAGGGAGTAAAATATCAATTTATAGACATCAGATAACAACACTATGTTGTTTAAAAACATTTTATATCAGAATTTGCTACTTCCAATCATAAGTTTTGTTCATATTTACATAGCTTGTTCATGATTGTCATGCAAAATGTTTGTATTGAATTTGCTACTTCCAATCATAAGTTTTGTTCATATTTACATAGCTTGTTCATGATTGTCATGCAAAATGTTTGTATTGAATTTCAAAAAGAGATTATATAAAATTCCAAATGGTTCGTTAAATCATAACTTTCAACTACTTTCTTTTTCTCTTTTATAATTAATTCTACAAAATGTTTTTTTACATATTCTTTATGATTGATTATGAAAAAAAGTTTCTTATAAGAGATCATATTTTTTATTAAAATGCTACTCTTGGCAACAACAACAATAATTAACTAGTTTCCTACAAAAAAAAACTAACTAGTTTCCAAAATCTTGTAAGTCATTTATCTACAACGAAAACATGTAATTTGAATGTTTCCAACTGCATGTTGTCCCACAGTAGGAGATTCTTTCATGTTTGGAGCAACTGTTGTCAAATTTCAAGTTTCAAGAAATTCTCTTTTTTTTTTTTCAACAAATGAGTTAATTGATACTGTACTCCAAACGCTTATGAGTAGATAAATTGATGAATGACCTCCTTGAAACTATACATTTTCTGAGTGTCTTAATATTTTATGAGTGTCTTAATTATGCTAAATTCAAAATAGTAGTGATTGTTATTTCTTATCAAAGGAGTTCTTAATACATTTTTATACCAATTAACTACTTTATTAAGCTCTTAAAATTATTTAATTATAATACTTTTAAAAATAAAAATTAAAAGAATGTCCCATTTATATAGTATACTAAAAAATGGTTACATCTGCCGAGAAGTTAACAAGTGGAAGATTTTAAAAGTTTGCAGTTGTATACTCCTAAAAATAAAACAAGTGTATGTTCTCAAAATATGATAATAATAGGCTAGAAGTTGATAAGTGACCATTTTCTATGGGTTGGATTTAATTAATTTTTCTTTATATTGGATCTCAACAAAATTTAAAAATATCTATTTCTCATATAACTTCAAATTAATACAATAAATTATTTTGATCAACATATCTATATCTATTTATACTATATTATATGTCTAAGGAATCTTCTGATAGTCGGTCATTTAAAACTATAATATAAAATAAATTATTTTAAATATAATACATCAAAATATATAAATAAAAATAAAAATTTACTCCCACGTTTCTCATCCCCACACCCCACGTTCTCATCCCATCACACCAAAAGTAAATTTGCAAGTAAACTATTAAATCAGTCCTCGAATTTTTGTTTGGTTACAAATAAGTCCCTGGATTTAGCTAATAGACAAATAAGTCCCCGAATTTATCGACCGCTAGACGAATTGGTCCCTCCGTCAACCTGACGTTACAAAAAACGTGACGTGACACGTTAAGTGCTGACGTGGCACATTAACTGCCACGTCAGCACGGGGGTTAACTGAAAAAAAAAAACTGTCAACTGGGTTAGCTATATTATGCGCCACATCAGCATTATTATTTAAAAATAAAAAAGAAAATTTGTGTGTTGTCAAATAGGTCCCTGACTTCAATTTTTATCCCATTATTTTCAATTCCCCCTCTTTTTCATCATCTTCATTCATTTTAGTCCCAAATCCTCAAAATAAAATTGTAAAGAGTCTCAAAAATCATCCAAACATTTCAATTTAGTCCTTGAACTCTAAAATCCCAAACCCCAAACCTCAAACCCTAAAACCCCAAACCCCGAACCCTAAACTCTACAACCCAAACCCCAAAATCCCAAACCCAAACCCTAAAACCTAAAACCCCAAACCATAAACTCTAAAACCCCAAATCCCAAACCCTAAAATCCCATACCCCAAACTCTAAAGTACCAAACCCCAAACTCTAAAACCCTAAACCCCAAACCCTAAAATCCCAAACCCCAAACCCCAAATCCTAAAACCTTAAACCCTAAACTCTAAAACCCCAAACCCAAAACCCTAAACTCTAAAACCCAAAACCCCAAACCCTAAAATCCCACACCCTAAACTCTTTGGTTTATTATCTATTCATTTAATTAGAGAACCAATTTGTCTAACATATTGAACTATTTTGATAAATTCGGGGACTAATTTGTATAATACTGTTGCACGTCACAATTGTTAAACTTTAATGTACATTCACTATTTGAAAACACACAAATTTTCTTTTTTATTTTTAAATAATAATGCTGATGTGGCGCATAATAACCCAGTTGGCATTTTTTTTTTCAGTTAATCCCGTGCTGACGTGGCAGTTAATGTGCCACGTCACGTTTTTTTGAACGACAGGTTAACGGAGGGACCAATTTGTATAACGGTCGATAAATTCGGGGACTTATTCGTCTATTAGCTAAATCTAGGGATTTATCTGTAACCGAACAAAAATTCGAGGACTGATTTGATAGTTTACTCGTAAATCTGCATTACATAATTCACGATTCCTCACAAATCAGCATTACATAATGTATGATTCCTCATAAATCTGCATTCCTCACAAATCTGCATTATCATTCAGGCCCTATTTTTTTTATTTTTTGTTTATTTTAAATCTAATACAATATTATAACCACCACTAATGAATGGGTATGCTAAATTTTCAATCATAATATTATAAGAGTACTTTTCTCTCTATAAAAGAAATGAACTTTTAATTTAATATTATAATTTCTTTTTATATTTTTTGCTTTTATTTTCTCTTTTCTTAATTTCATTGAACATTTTTTTATGTATTTATGTAAACCTATCTATTTTTATATATTCTTAACTAAATTATTTTAATTCTTTTTTTTTTGGTAAAAAATTATTTCAAATTTTTGCATATATGCAAAGTCCCCTAGTTTTCTTTATGATTGAATATGCAATGTCCCCTAGTTTTCTTTTATTTCATCTAATGAATTAATAGAAGACGACGATGTCACAGAAGAACGAAATTAATAAGAAACAAACTCTAAGAATAAAATAAAAAAATTTATACAATATTTGGAGACAAAAAAAGTTCCTTTTTACCTAAAAGTTATTACATAAATTATTATTTTAGTTTATTTAAAGTAGTGTAGACTATGTATTATATTCACACAAGTTTACTGATGTGTATATATATATAAATGTAGTGTGAGAGCATGGGAGCAGTGGAAAAGAAGTTGAAGGAGATGGAAATAGAATACATGAAGGCATTGGTAGAAGAAGGTGGTATTCAAGTGGATCAATTATTTTTTCATGATCCTGATGGCTTCATGATTGAGATTTGCAATTGTGATAACCTTCCTGTTATCCCATTGGCTACTCATCAAGGCATCCTCACTACTCGACCTTGCTCTCATCTCAATCTCCACAAGTTGCATCACCCAGGACTTCAACAATTGTTGTGACAATATATATAATAATGGACTTAATTGCAATATTAATTAATGTATGTCAAGCTACGTACCAATATAATGAAGCCATCCATCATAAATGGAAAGTTAGTTTAAGAAAAAATCAACTTCATCGGTCATTAATTCGATCTTTAGATGTGTGCATGAGAGTTGAATGAATAATGTCATATATATGGAAGAATTGAAGGAATTAATTAATATTAAAGGGATATTGTAAGTTAAATTAAGAATTGAAGAAGTATTTTTTTACAACATTTTTTATTAAAAATATATTAGATTAAGAAATTCATCATCCGAAATTACATCAGAGATAACCGAAGGCGAGTGGTAAAACCCAAAACTTATTCATGTCAAGTTTGACGGCCAAAAGCTTTCTATCCCGGAAGAAAATGTCTTAGCTCGTGGGAAATTGGGATTGATATTAATTATTTGGCAAATAAAGTCTTGTTAGTTACTATTTGTTTAAAGTTCTGTTTTGATCCTTCAATTTTTTTTGTTCTGTTTTGGTCTCGATTTTTTATCTTTTCAAATTTTATAACTTGTTTGGCTTTTCTACTCTACCATTATTATAAAAGAAATGTTTTCAAAACAACTTTTGCAATATCTTTGAAACATGAGTTAGAATAACTCAAATCATTATAAATTGCTTTCAATTAATAAGTGTTGTAGAGCCACTTCAATTTTTTTTTATTATTTTTAACCCTCAAAGTCAAATAAGAATTAACTTTTATATAAGTGTTGAACTTGAATTTGTACTCGATAATAAATAAGTGAATTACTCTTTTTACAATGTAATAATTGACTCTTATTACTTTATGCTTAATAAATTTAAAGTTTGGTAATGTAATTTTTATTATTGTGATATAATAATATAGAAATTGATTTTGTTATCACTTTATTCAAAGAAAATTTTAATTTTTGAAATACATTTTATGTATTTTTAACAAATACAAATTGTCACAAGTTTCATATATACTAGCAGTTATCTCTTCTTTATAGCAGCACTTAAAGTGTCACAAAAACTAAGATACGGCAGCAATTAATTTAGTTGTATAACAGTAGTTTTCTTTTTAATTCCTGCAATAAAATGTGGCAGTTTTCTTTTCCCTACTTATAATAGTGAACCTTTCAAAGAAATGTTCAGAATTGACTTAGAATGTGGAGACGACAATCGGTTAGCACTGTTATTTTTGTTGGGCGGAAGCGCAACCCACACAAGAAATAAAGGAAGAGGAAACGGAGAAACGAACACAAATCTTTAACGTGGTTCGGTGCCTCAAGACCTACTCCACGGCCCCCTCTGGGACAAAATTCACTATTTGTAATTTTTGCACGGAAAAATTACAAACCCTCCTCAATACAATTTTTGAACGGAAAAATTGAAAACCCTCTCTCACAACTACCCAAACCCTTTCACACTCAAAGGCTAGTAGAAGTGATACAAAAAAGATAGAAGCCCCACTCTCTATTTATAAGGCCCCCTCCCCCTCTCAAGTTTTGTACCCATCAATGTGGGACTTGGGAGAAATCCCAACAATTTTCGATGCTCATGCTTCTGAAATTGCATGTTTTACGCTGACGATGGACTCCTTTTTGCAACTTCTATTTCTAAGAAAGAAAAGAAAAGAATGAGTATGCGTTGGCATGTTGTCCCACAGTATACAGAGACCATTACTTCATGTGTTTTGGTGTAATTGTCAAATTTTAAGTTTAAGAATAGCTTCAAAAAATTCTCGACGTTTTTTTTTCAACAAATGAATATGTGTATGACACTCCAATCACTTAGCTCGTCTCTTCTTAATTATGTTAAATTTAAGGGTAAATTACATAAAAGGGCCCTATGGTTTGACCCATTTTCAAATAAGGTCCATGTGGTTTAAAAAGTTTCAAATTGGGGTCTGTGGTTTGCTCTGTTAACAAAAAGGGTCCTGAGGTATATTTTTGTCTAAAATTTGACGGAAATCTTGACTAAAATACTATTTTAAGACCCTAAATATTAATTTTTATGCATTTGACTCCCTATTTGTGAGAGAAGGACTTTGACGTAAAAAAACAGTTTCTTAAAAAATGAATGAAATTTCAACCAAATTTTCTAGGATCCCACATAGGATGATTGCCTTATGAACCATTCCCAAGTTCATTGTGTTCATTTTGATTTCGAAGAAAAGAAAAGGCATTTATCTAAACTAATACTCGTTTAGGGACACTAATTAGCAATTAGCATTTTCTCTTCTGTGAAGAAACTCAAATGATTGAGCAAACCTGCTAGAGTGTGGCCCTTTCAGCCCAAAACTTGGAAGCAGACGCCAGAAACTCCGAATCGAAGCCATTTTCAAGATGCAGAAACTGTTGACTCTGCTCATAGAAAACATCGACTTCCTCGACATTCCTATTAGTCTCAGGAGCACACTCATTGGAGCCCTTTTGAAACCATTCTCTACTGACACCGCCGCCGCCGTCGCTTCCACCGTACTCCCTGCTCTCGCACGCACTCGATTCCTGCCCTTCCTCCTCGCCGCCTCTTCTCGAGATGAAGTTAATCATCTCGTCCCTCTCTCTAACCTCCCTCTCCAATTCCTCGAATCCGCCTCGCGTTTCTCAAATGCGCGATCTTTTCGGCGGCATCTTCGATTTGGTGACGCAGACGCTTCTCTTCAGCTTGTAACGCGTTGCGGTGGCTTGAGGGGAAAACACACACAGATCGGATTCACGATGCTTGAGGGTTCTGAGATTCTTGAGGCTGGAGACAAAGTCTTTGGTGGAGAGTGTGGTGTTGAGAGCGACGGTGAGAGCAGTTTGGACAGATCCCTACAGAGGCTAGTTCCACAGATAGAAAATTTGGGTGAAATTTCATTCATTTCCAGGAAACTCTTCTTTGTTTACGTCAAAGTCCTTCTCTCACAAATAGGGAGTTAAACGCATAAAAATTATTAGTTAAGGTCTTAAAATAGTATTTTAGCCAAGATTTCCATTAAATTTTGGACAGAAATATACCTCAGGACCCTTTTTGTTAACAGAGCAAACCACAGACCCCAATTTAAAACTTTTTAAACCACATGGACCCTATCTGAAAATGGGTCAAACCACAGAGCCATTTTATGTAATTTATCCTAAATTTAATGCAGTAGTAATTGTTATCTCTTATCAAAGGAGTTTATAATACATTTTTATACTAATTAACTACTTTGTTAAACTCTTAAAATTATTTAATTATAATATTTTTAAAAATAAAAGTTAAAACAGTGTCCCATTTATATTTATATAGTATATTAAAATATGGTTTCATCTCCCGAAAAGTTAACAAGTGGAAATTCGAAGTTTGTAGTTCTATACTTCTAAAAATAAACAAGTGTATATTCTCAAAATATGATAATAATAGGCTAGAAGTTGATAAGTGACCATTTTTTATTGGTTGGCTTTAATTAATTTTTCTTTATTTTTAATCTCAACAAAATTCGAAAATATCTATATTTCATATAACTTTAAATTCATGCAATAAATTATTTTGATCAACATATTTTCTTTATGATTGATTATGTTAAAATAAATTGTCACAAGAAATCACATTTCTTTTGAAAAAACTTATAATAAAGATATGAGGAGTCTTACATAAATTCAGTCATTTATATTTTACCGTATTGGTATATATGTGAACCTTAAAACAAATATATAAAACATAGGAAAAACATATTTTTTTTCTTAAACTTTACATTGATTTTCATTCCCAAAATTTGTTTATTATTATCAATTTTGTTTCTAAAAAAATCAATTTTGTTTCTAAAGTTTTACATTCTTATTGATTTTATTATTTCCTTTTATTTCATCTGATGAATTAATAGTAGACAACGACGTCACATAAGGACCAAATTAACAAAAAACAACTCTGAGAATAAAATTAAAAATTTATATAAAATTTAGAGACAAAAGAAGTTCTTTTTTATATAAAAAGTATTACATAAAGTATTAGTTTAGTTTATTTAAAGTAGTGTAGAGTATGTATTCACACAAGTTGACTGATGTATATATATATATAGAGTAAACTACTAAATTGGTCCCTGGATTATTGACTCGCTGACAGATTGGTCCCTAGATTAACAAAATTGACAAATAAATCCCCGAATTTTACAAACGTTACTCAAATTGGTCATTCCGTGAAATCTCCATTTGCAACCCAGATGACATGGCCGTTAAGTGGAAATAAAAAAGCCAACTATGCTTGATTTGCCACATAAGCATTAATAATTAAAAAAAAAACATTTCCTTCAAGAATCAAATTGGTCCTTGAGTCATATTTTTTTCAGAAAAAAAAAATTAATTTTTACTCATCCATTCTTATCCCATTATTTTCACTTCCCCCTCTTTTTCATCATCTTCATTCATTTTAGTCCCAAATCCTCAAAATAAAATTGTAAAGTGTCCCAAAACTCTTCTAAACATTCTAGTTTAGTCCTTAAAAGTATTAAAAACCCTAAAACCTAAACCATAAACTCCAAACCCTAAACCCTAAACCATAAAATTCGAAACCCCAAACCCTAAAATCCCAAACCCCAAACCCTAAACTCTAAAACCCCAAACCCTAAACTCTAAAACCCCAAACCCTTAAACCCCAAACCCTAAACTCTAAAATCCCAAACCCCAAAACCCCTAACCCTAAAATTCCATACCCTAAACTCTAAAACCCTAAACCCCAAACCCTAAAATCCTAAACTCCAAACCTCAAACCCCAAATCCTAAAACCTTAAACCCTAATTAACTATGCTAAATTATGCTAAATTCATAGCATTAGTGATTGTTATCTCTTATCAAAAGAGTTCATAATACATTTTTATACTAATTAACTATTTTATTATGTTCTCAAAAATATTTAATTATAATGTTTTTAAAAATAAAAAAGAATGGTCCATTTATATAATATATCAAAAAATGGTTTCATCTCTTAAAAGTTAACAAGTGGAAGAACTGTATGCTCTTAACAAGTGTATATTCTCAGACAATGATAATGATAGACTAGAAGTTGATAAGTGACTATTTTCTATTGGTTGGCTTTAATTAATTTTTCTTTATTTTTTATCTCAACAAAAGTTGAAAATATCTATATTTCATATATATATAACTTCAAATTTATGCAATAAATTATTTTGATCAACAAGACACAACTAAGTCCATGAGTAGAAATATATAATTATGAGTGGTAAGTATTTTAATTAATCTCGAATCGTAAAATTTTAGGTTTAAGTCTTGTACGTTGTAGGCACATTTATCTGATAATTTTATCCCTATTAAGAAACTTTTCTGTTTGAGATACTTTTTATGATATACTAAAAAAATGAGTAAACTAACAATTTAATCCCTGAAAGATTTAAATGTACAGTTTAATCCTTGAAAAATCAAAACGGTATACTAAATAATTGTTTTTATGGATTAAATAATATATTGTTTTAATCTTTCAAATGAAGATTAAAAAGTATAACGTTTTGATTTTTCAGGGACTAAATGTATATTTTAATCTTTCAAGAACGAAGTTATTAGTTCAATGGTCTTTCAAGGATCAAATTGTTAGTTTACTAAAAAAAACATTAACAACAAGAAAAAAAACAATAAAAATATATAGATCGAAGGAAGAAAATTAAAGAAATTGATTATATATATAATATAATAGAGATCATAGGAGGGAATTGAAGTACATATTCATACAGTATAATTGGCATACAGTAGCTAGTTGGTTGCACAAGCTTTTATCATATATATATATATATATAACTAAATTATTGGCATATAGAGAGATATATGATGATGATGATGATGATGATGATGATGATGATGATGATGATGATGATGAAATTAAGCAGATTGAAATATATGTATATGTATATGTATACTAGAGGCCTCTCGCAAGCATTTGGTTGTAATTCTCAATAGAGTGAAGCCTCTGAATCATTAGTTGTTGCCTGAAATTCTTTATGAAGGCTTCAGCACTCGCATCAATATCTTCTGTTGTTGTCGTAGTACTCTCCAATACCTTCTTATTATTATTATTGTTATTGGTGTTTAATCCCTTTTCTTCAATAATAATATCTTTCTTCTTCTTCTTGATCACCACCTTCTTCTTCTTCATCACCTTCTTCTCATTATCATCATCTATGGCTCCTCCACCTATTATTGCCTCCTTGCTAGATCTCATCATCATCATCTTCTGATCTTCTTCTTGAACTTCAATAATCTTGCCCCTCCTAATAATTCTTCCTTCTCCAATATCCATGTATATATATATATATGATCTCGAATCTCGATCTTCTTAATTAATTCAACCTCTATAAGTTATAACTCATGAATCTTTGAAATATATATATATATATATATATCAACTGTGAATGTGCATGTGAGTCTCCTAGCTAGCTAGCTTCACACATATTTATATATGCATGTGGGACTACGTGGCCGGCCTCTATATATTATTATTTAATTATTCTCTTTCTCATATATTTAATTAACCGTCCATACTACTTTTCCATATTATGTCCTCCACCATGCATGTTCCCCCTTTCAACGGTAAACAAAATGACATGCTTTTTTTTTTTCTTATGTATTCTCTACGTAACCATATTTGAGTTATTGTCGATCGAATACATATATATAGAATTATAGTACTTTAATTTTTATAGTAAAAGTTCGAATCTTAATTTATCATATTGTAAAAGATTAGTAGTCTCTTTTAATTTACTAAACCCAACAAGTGCTTATTTAAAGTCAACTACTTTAATTTAATATATAAATACTTATGCATGTGTTTCTAATCCTATATATACTGGTTATATATATATATATATATGGGCAAAACTTACATCAATTTCTCTATATCCTTGTTATCAAGTTCTCCAATCAACATTTGACACGTGTCAAAAATTTTATATATGACCAATCATGATAGAGAGAGAATATTAAACACCACTTTTTGCATGACCAATCATTGAAGAGAGAGAATGTAATCAAGACTTATGATTGGTGAAACTTGATAGCAAGGATGTAAGGAACTTGATGTAAGTTTTATCCTATATATATATATATGTGTGTGCACGCGCGCACACGCCAATACAACTATCCATATATGTCGCATTAGGAATTGATGTAATTATATATGTACTATATCACACAATTTTGTAGATTACATATATGTGTGTGCTTAGTATTTTTTTTGGTAACCATTTGTTTTTGTGATGTGAAAAGTGTTTGTTTTCCCTGCTTTGATTAGTACTAATTGTATGTGTGAATGAAAAAATTGAGAAATGTGGAGGAGGAAGATAAAGTAGGTGTGAAATTTCCGACTTTGAAATACATGAATATGTTATTAGTGAACACAATTAAAGGGAGAGCCCCACACGGATGTGGCATGTGCAAATATATATATATATATATATATATTGTAAATAATAACTAGATGGTATACTTTAGTAAATACCCAGAGATTAATGGCTCCCGAAACTCAAAGATTATTGAAGTGAGGTTTTGTAGAAAGACTTGACTTACTCTAAAAGAGTTCTCAAAGAAAAAAAAGATTACCTTAGTATATGTATATATTTATAGAGTTCAAAAACCCTTTAAATAAAGAATGTGAGACTTCAACACGTCCTCTCATGATCACTCCTAATATAGGAGCGTAAAGTCAACAAGTTATTCTCAAGACAGCCCATAGTAAGACTTATCTATCCAAACATGCTCAAATTAATCGAGCTCTGATATCATGTAGAAAGATCTAATTCACCTAAAAAAAGCTCTAAAAAAAGATAAGATTATCTCAATATATATAGAAAGTTAAAAAAAACCTTTTATTGTGAGAAATTTGCCACTAATAATTAATAAAGTCTTTTCTATATACACAATTTGATTCAAATTCAAAACATCATACCTAAGAAATATTAGTAAATTATATTAGCTATCTAACTATATATATATGATATGATAGAACAATATATTAACATTGAATTCAATGCCATGATCGTGCGGCTTAAGCCTCGCATGCAGTCTCACATAAATACATAATAGTGAGTGATAAGCATACCCCTTCCATACCGCCTTGTTTGGCGACTCATCAAGTCATTATAATACATATATATATTTATATATATATATATATATTACAAACTTTTTGATTAATTAACTTACATACATCTTTGTCTTTATTTATTTTGTTGACTTAGCTACACATAATTAACTATAAATTTCATCATCACATGCATGTGAAAGCTAGCTAGTATGTTTAAAATAATATTTGACCATCTTAATTAGCTAGGGACAGCCATGCCATGTCATGCCAACTATATATATATTTATATACTCCTAATAACTGCCTATATTTGTGTAGTCAACCATAGTAGTGTAAGGTGCATGCATGCACAATATATATTTTTCTGGCAAAAAATATAGATGAATGTGATGCCCATACGTGGCATTAATTGATCAGGTATGGGAAATTGTTCTGGGTTTCAATGAATTAAAAGCACCTTTACTAAATTTCCACTCACTTTCTAGTTTCTTCAATCCCCTTATTTGCCATCAAAATTTGGTACTAAACAATTGGATAGGGCAAAAAAAAAGAAAAAGAAACTACGGAGTATTGGATAAGGCCAACCAAAGATGTAAATTTTTTCTTTATATAAAATATATTTGAATTATGAATTTTTTCTCTCCATCTATTTTAACAATTTATTGAGAATAACTAAATTACACTTAAGTTAAATGAATTATTAATTATTAGAGCGATAGTGACAAAATTCTGTCAACAAATATTTTACATATATAGTTAGGTCAAAGGGTCATTTGGTCCTAAATGTATGGTATAATGTTCATTTTGGTTCATTATGTTTCAAAATGTTCGAATTAATCCTAAATGTTGGGAAAATTATTCATTTTTGTCCTGAATATTGATAAAATATTTCATTTTGGTCCCGAACTATTGAATTTGGTCACATTTATCTCGTCTTTCATTTCAAGTTCAAAGGACTTGTTATGAGGAACTCATAACTCTGAATTTGTCACATTCGAATTTGAAACGAAAGAAATATGACCAGTTTTGCTTGTTTGACCATGAAACGAGCGATCTACTTTTAGGATCGATTTGACCTCGTTTGTTAACGGCTCCAATTCTGGATAGAAAAAGTACTCTTTGAAAACAATTTGTAGCTCTAAACTCGTCACATTTGAACTTGAAACAAGTCATTTAATAGTTTAGGATCAAAATGAATTATTTTGCAAACATTTAGGACCAATTTGAATATTTTAAAATACGATGGACCAAAATAAACATTAGGGCATACATTTAGGACCAAAATGACCCTTTAACCTATATATATAGCTACATTCTCAAGTTTCAAATTTAATTAATTAACGAGCTTGGTGATATATATATATATATATATGTGTGATCTTACTTTTGGAAAAACAATCAAACGCACATTAAAAAACCCTAGATTAATTTGAGTATTTATGATGGGTGTGCATGATCACGTGAATAGTGTAGTAATGAAGCTTGTAAACTACGATTTTATTTTTATTTGTTGGGTAGGCATATAGATAACACTCGTAAGATCTGATAAAATGCGTATATTACGGGCTTTTGTTTTTGTTTTTTTGGGTTTCTGCCCATCATAATCCATATCCTTTTGTGAAAGTGACATGGATTCAATCTTACGAGTGAGAGAGAGGTCTCATAATCTCATTCATGCCTTTCATTGCATGCCTACATTAATTGATATGGATGGCTTCTAAGGCAATCTAAGCAAAGTGGATATATATGATGATCAGTCTTCAAGCCAATTACCAATTAAGGAAACATACATATGGATATATATATATATATATATATACTATATTATATGTGTGAGGATACTTTTGGTTGATCAAAAATAATTAAATTAAAAATTAAAAAATAAAAAATAAACATGTGAAACATGATAGTTGGCTATAGATAATGGGAGAAATTAAAGGAAGCAGTAAATAATATTTAAGAAAGTGAAAACTTATTATTTGGTCTTTTAATTTTTACACTTCTAACGATTTAGTATTTGAATAATAAAAATATACTATTTAGTCACTGAATAACTACAAATATCAAATCAAACGTTACATATATATTTTCGTGCCCGTTAGGGCACGAAAAGCCTCTAGTATATATATATATAGATACTTGACAGATTGAAAATTTAAAAAAAAATCGTAGAAAGGGAACATATATTAAAATAAAATCATTCAGGATACAAAGTTAACCGATACCAAGTCTATAGGGTTACGTTGGTCAAACCCTACAAAGTCAGTGCGAAAAGAAAAATTAAAAAAAAAAAAACAGGCATCCTATAAGAAGAAATTATGTTGGACTTTTGATTAAGGGTGTCAAGTTTAAAAAGTTTCTTTTTTTTTTTGAACATTACAAGAAGAAATTATCATCTAATTTTTGAAGAGTTTGACGTCATAGAAAAAGTTAACTGTGGAAACACCAAGAGACCAAAAGAAGAGAATGAGGATATATAAACCCAACCAATGAGGCAATCCCTCCAAGAAACTGCCATTGCCAACCAAATTGCTGCAAGGTAAGAAAATCTGTAAAAAAACAAAGAGTCACCGAATAGCAACCAACAATACACCGGTGAACAATCTTCATCATGAAACGAACAAGTAAACTCATCAAAATCTCCCATACATACAAAGATGAAGGAAGTAGTGACGTCTCCCGTACACTTAAAAAGAGAAGGAGTATCTTCTAATGAAAAAAAAATATAACTTCTAAATCTAAAGAAATATATATAAAATAAAGAATATTAGATATAGAAAGGGCAATTTTGATTTAAAATTGCATGTCCTCTTCAAGAGATGAACAACAGTGTATGAAGATGAGGGAAGTTTTCGTCGCTTACAATTCCTCCTTACAGATTTGACTCAAAGAGGAAGGTGATGATGCACGATTGGTAAAAAAAAAAATTGGGATGGGAAGAGAGAGCGGTTGAGAGGGAAAGAGATAATAAGTTGTTTAAAAGAGGAAAAAATTTCACTCACGTTCAAGTTTAAAAAGTTGCATCATAAACTTACCCATAAATTAAAGAAAGAGTTCAACCAGGAAAAAGTAAAGAGAAAATTGAACAAAATAAGGAAGAGAAATTGAAAATAATTGTAACACTTTCTACACTAACTATGTATGATATTCTGTTCAAAAAACTATGTATGATATTAAAAGGGGTTAGTCTATGATGCAAAGTTTATTTTAGGGAATGCAATGAATTCTGAGCCAATAAGATTATGACACATAAAAAGATTAGATAATTTAATTTTGAAAAATAATAGAAAAAATATTTTTTTAAGTGATCAAAACTGTGTATGAAGTCACATCACTAGTTACATACAACTAACCATTCCACGTGTCATGATGTTATTGGCTTATGCCTCATTGCATCTCATACCTTAAAACAAACTTTGCATCATAGTCTAACCTTATTAAAATTAAAAGAAGAAAAAAAATCTCCATTGTATGATTGATCCATGAAATTAATTTTTTTCATTATTTTCACAATTAAATTATTTGAATAATGAAAATTATACTACTTTACTTTACTTATTACATATATAACAAGTTGCATCATACTGATCATAGACTTGCCCTTAATTTTTTTCAATATTGTTTTCCTTTTTTGTTTAAAGTCAGTTCATAAAGCCCAAAACAAAGAAAGCCCAAAAGTCAACTCTTTTTAATATTACTATGACAAAAAATATACATTATGGGCTTTTCTTAATAACATTTTGGCATTATGTGGACTACGAGTGAAATGAGCATGTCCAATCCCAAATCATGCCTTATTACAAAATATGAAAAGATATTTAATTAGAAGCAAAAACTTAGGCCCAGAAAATAAATAGGGCCTGAGGCCAGAAGAGTCCGATCAGGCTCGACTTGATACTTTCATTTTGTTTTTTAAAAAATTTTAATATTTTATTATGTAACATATGTAATTTGTATTTATAATTTTTATTATATAAAACACATCAAGTATAAACTTGGCTGTAATCAAATTTATTTCATTTATTATATTTAAATATAAATATTTTTACATTTGCCAACCATTTTAGAGGATATAAAAAAATATATTGAAAACAGGGATTATAAATAAAAATTATGATTAGATTAAAATGATTTGGTCGAAATTTCATTTTAGTCCTCGAAATGAATTTTGTTTTAGTTTTCAAACTTTTATTTATTCTATTTTGATCTTTAATCTTTTTCATTTGTTTCATTGTTAGTAAAAAAACATGATTACTCTAGTCTCACCTTATATCTGAGTTGGATCCTCTATTTTGATAATATATATATATATTAATAAATGAGTTGACATTTAACAAAGAAATAAAGAAAAATCTTCAATTTTTAAAAAGAAAAGCACAAATTTATCTTCATTTTGTAATTGAAAAAGAAAATTTTCCTTTCTTTTTGACAATTCACTTATTAAGACATGTGTGATAGAGTAATTATTGATCTCAACTATCAAAGTTTGAGATAACTTCATAAACTAGACAAAATTATATTTTGTACTAACATTAGAACAAAAAGAAAATTTTAGACTAAAATATAATAGAAAAATGTTTAAGTACCAACATGTAATTTATCCTAATTTCATGACTAAAATGAGATTTGGACCAAATGATTTTTTTTCATATGGTTGAGTCATGACTCATGAGGGAGTCCCCTTATTTCAACTTTTTTGGTTTTTAACTAATTACAAGACATCCTTTGAATTTTAAGTAAACACCTTGAATTTTAAAATTGTGAAAAGAGACCCCCCTATTTTTTTTTTCAATTAAACCATGAATATCTTCCGTTTATCTGTATAACGGTCTAAACGAAAACTAGTCTCACTCAGGTCTCAATAGTGAAACAGTTAGGAGTCCTCCCAACAATGTTGACTCTAAATATCGAACCTGAGTCCTCTCATCTAGGGTGTAGCTTGCCAACCACTATACAAAAAAACCCCCTCAATTTATAATTTCATGCAATTAACACCTCCTGTTAAATTTTCATCCAATTTTTTGTTAGTGCCACATGATTTAAGAAGAATATTATGGTGATTTTATTAAAATCTACCCAAATCACCTTTAGGGTATTGTATTTGGGTGGGTTATTAAGAATCGTTAAATTTCCAAAAATATTCCCACTAATTTTATTTAAATTGAGCTTATGTTACACTTAATGGCTGAAATTAACAGCAATCTGAGGGTAGGGGTGCACAAGCTTGACCCGGCCCGGCCCAGTCTCTTTTTTGAAATCGAGTAGGATATACCCATTATTTGATTTTTTTATTATATATATTTATATTTTTTTTACAAAACATTCTTTTTATTATAGAAAATATACATGTATTCTTATTTTTATTAATTGTACATTAAAAAAAATATATAACATATATACTTAATTTTAATTAAATCAATAATTTTTTAACAAATAAATCAAATTAAATGTTTTTAATAATAAAAACATCACTAAAATGATTCAAAATTAATTTTTTTGATCAATATCTACAAGTTAAAATTCATATATAATGAATAAATAACTTAAATAAATAAATATAAAAAAATTGGCTCGATCGGCCCGGCCCAACCCGGGTCTGACCGGGCCGTGTCTAGCTGAAACCTGGCCCCGCCCCGCCTTAGTGCACACCTAGGTTAGGGTATTAATGGTTCCAAATTAAAAATTTGGATAAATTACATTTTGGTACCCTGTGGTTTGAAACCTGGCACTTTGGTACCCTGTGGTATTCTCCATTAACACTTTGGTACCCTTTGGAGCTATTTTGTAATTTTAACCATAACAAATTTTGCAAAAATTACATATTGACCCCAATTTTTTTAAAAAATTTTCATTTTGGTCCCTAGATAATATGTATCCAGGGACCTATTTATAATTTTTTGAAAACTTTTTAGGCTCAATATGTAATTTTTGCAAAATTTGTTATGGTTAAAATTACAAAATAGCTTTAAAGGGTACCAAAGTGTTAATGGATAATACCACAGGGTACCAAAGTGTCAAGTTTCAAACCACAGGGTACCAAAGTGAAATAGGGTCAAGCCACAGGGTATCAAAGTGTAATTTACCCTAAAAATTTAAGGGCACTCTTTGCACAATTTTAAAATTCAATGGTGGTTTGCGCACTCAAACTAGAACTTAGGAGTACTTTGTGCAATTTAGCTTTTGTTATTTCCCCATTTCATAGCCAGTGAAAATTTTAGTAGATTCTACAGCTACAGAGCATTCGAGTGAGAGAGAAAAGAAAGGCCATGGAGGCGTTCCATCGAATTTCATATCGTCTCCTCCCCATATCCCTCTCCGAAAAATGCCTTCGAAATTCCTCCACTTCCACTACATTCTCCACTGCAATCCGAACATCACAATTCAAAGGCTTAATTTCATGTGCTGCGAATCCACTTTTCAATTATAATGCCAACTTCACGATCCCCCAAAAATCCTACCGCTCAGCATCATCGTCTACTTCTTCTACTATTGCCAAAGCAGGATGGCTTCTGGGTCTCGGAGATAACAACAAGAAACCAAGCTTGCCTGACACTGTCAAAGCCGGTGACCCAGTTTTGCATGAAGCTGCACAGGAAGTTAATCCCACTGAAATAAGCTCCGCGAGGATCCAGAAGATTATCGATGATATGATAAAGATTATGAGAAAGGCTCCTGGGGTTGGCCTAGCTGCTCCACAGATTGGAATTCCCTTGAGGGTCAGTTCTAAATTTTGATAATTTCATGATTCCATAATGGAAAATTATAATTTTCTCATTTTAGATGTTAATTCAAATTTGATAGTTAATGTAATTTTGAATAGAATGCAGTTAGTGCTGAGTTTTAGTGGTGGGCACAAAATACTGTGACTTTTAATTTTCGATGATATATGATAAAGGTCATGAGAAAGGCTCCTGGGGTTGGTCTAGCTGCTCCACAGATTGGAATTCCCTGAGGGGTCAGTTCTAATTTTGATAATTTTAGTAGATTAATATGATTTTGACAAGAATACACTTAGAACCTTTGTTTTAGTGGAGGGCACAAAATACTCTGACTTTTAGAAGTTAACTGAAAGACTCCAAAGATTTTAAATTTTATCACTCAACATCTTTTTGTCAACCTTACACCCAATTTTCGCACTTCTGTGTTAAAAAAGTGAATAATCGAAGTTGAAATCTCGACTGTTTTAATTAATTTGAACTCAGAAGTATTTTGTGTCTGGCAACTCGAGAGCCTTAAGTGATTTGACATTGAGAAATCTACTAGATTTTAGAAACCAAAACAGTCATGTACTCTCTTTTCTATTTTCTGGGGCGGTCTGAATTCTTAGTTTATTTTCTGTGAATGTCGCTGTTACTGTTTAATGAGGAAGGAAGAAAATAGCTATACGGAAATGAATTATGTGTAAATATGGTTCTTTTGTCATGTCATACCTACTTTTTGAGTTTGGTTACCCTGTCATAATGTTTCCTTTTGTAGTGAATGATGTACTGTTTAGATGGTTTATCTTAGAAAGTCTCCATTTACTGTTTTTATAGGGAAGTTTAGTGAACCTGATAGCTCTTAATGGTTATTGGTTTAATTTTTGTAAATTGAAGCCACCATCTTTAGATGTCAATATATCATAAGATTATAGGACATACGAACACCTGGAGTTGGAGAAATGGCTGCTGCCCCCTTTTTTTTTGTGGTGGTGGTGGTGTTGGGGGTAAGAACCAGGCAGACTCTAACCGACAATCAAAGACTATTTCTCCTGAGGCTTAAAACCACCGAAAAGTCTTTTCCATACACACAGTCCGGCTCGAACCCAAAACATCATGCTGGGCTTTTTTGTTACTTGCCTTGTTTATTAATGATAAGGAGAAGAATGAGCTTCTTTTGTAAATTGTAAATATTATGACAACTAATTATTGAGGAGTCCATGGTTCAAAGTTTTACTTATGATACACTGAAGATATGAAGTATTGAGGTCTTCGATAGCGCACAGTTCAGATTATTACTAGGCAATTAGCAACTGTAATAAGAAAACGTATTTTGTCTGTTCATGTATGCAGATAATTGTTTTGGAAGATACAAAAGAGTATATCAGTTATGCCCCAAAAGAAGAGACCGAGGCTCAAGATAGACGACCTTTTGATCTTTTGGTATGTCCAAATCTGCTAGGACTTCTTTTCTTCTTCTTCTGAAGGACACTTTCCTTGAAATACAAATTCACTAATTATCTTGAGGCAGGTGATCATAAATCCAAAGCTAGAGAAGAAAAGCAACAAGACTGGTCTATTTTTTGAAGGGTGCTTGAGGTAATAGGCCCAATACTTTTTAAAGGGCTTATTTTCTTATTTTCTTCATCATAGTTGCTTTGTTGTACATATGTCTATTTCAGCAATTTAATTCACTGTCTAGAACTCTAAATTCTTGTGCGTCTAAAACCTTGTTTAAGCGAGTCATTAACAGTTGATGTGGTTGAAAGTGATAATTCTGTCTAACGTTAAGAGCAAGGTTGTAAAACAATCAAACTTGCAAGAGGCCAAAACTCATACTCATGACATAAATTTTGCATGTTCTTTGGTGGTAAAACAATTTTGAATGGTTTGGCCAAAAAAAAAAAGAATTTTGAATGGATAATAAAATGAGAAAAAGTATGCAAATGAGAATGCAACCCAATGCGGAAGCTTTTGGATCTAAGGAGCAATTGACTAAATTGAGGGCTTGTTTCTCAGAGAAACAGTGTGTTTTCTGTTTTTCTTTAGATGTGGATAGAAATGGGGTAGAGACGAACTTAGGCAGAGATTGAGAAGGATTGTCCGAAAATCCGTAAACAATCTCAATTGCTATTTTCGCACAAATAGACAGTAAAGTTGTTAATATTCGCTAATAAATTAAGTGAAAGACATCTGTTTGTACATGCTGCTGATGGTTTGGAAACACTGGGATCACAAGAACATACTAATAACTAAATATAAGTCATACCTGAGTTTAGCTTATGATATATAATTGTGTCAATTCTGAGATGTGGTTTGAACTTCTGAATCTTATGATTTATTTGATGACCAATATCCATATGCTTGTTGGAGATTGAACGTTTAAGCACTCCTAAATTCTAAATTGCACACCCCTATGCCTCTAAGGAGAAGTACTGCCCTGTTCTTGCTTCAATTGAAAAATGGACAGGCTAAAATGGGATATTGGCATTGTCTAGTCCTCTATAGCGAAATATTGTTCTAATCTAAGTCATTTACTGAATTCTTAATGCAGTTCATACCTTTTTCAATATTGTAAACTCAGCAATTATACAGCAACAATTCCAACTTGCATAGTTTTTGTTGCTTTATTTGGCCATAAATAATGTGTGGAGCATGTTTTACATTCTTTTATATCCAGGCTACCTATTTACATCTTTGGCTCTAACAACTGTAGGCTAAAATGTACAAAACCCCCTTGAACTTTAGTCATTATGCAAAAAATCCCATGAGCTTTCAAAAGTGACAAAAGATCCCCCCTGAACTTTTGATTTTATGTAAAGGACCCCATTTTTAGACTCTTGTTCAAAAGTAAGTTTTTTTATATATACTTTTATGATTGTTGTTGCACATTAACCCAAAATTAAAATTAATTATTCTTGTAATTAATAGTAACAAAAAAAATATATACATTTCTAGAATTTTTCAATGAAAATTTTATGAAAAGGGGTTATTTTTACAAAATCAAAAGTTTAGGAGATCTTTCATCACTTTTCAAATTCCAAAAGGGAGTTTTTTGCACATTGACTTAAGTTCAAGAGAGTTTTATGCATTTTAGCCTCAACTTTATGCAGTGTTGATGGGTTTAGAGCCATGGTAGAGCGAGCCCTTGACGTTGAGGTTGCCGGTCTTGATCGCTATGGTAAACCTATCAAAATAAATGCTTCTGGCTGGCAAGCCAGGATATTACAGCATGAATGTGATCATCTAGATGGGACTCTGTATGTTGATAAAATGGTACCTAGAACTTTCAGAACTGTGGAAAACTTGGACTTGCCTCTTGCCCAAGGTTGCCCCAAAATTGGTGTACGCTAATTATGGTTTTGATGCTGAGGCTGCCTTTATTGGATCATCAACACAGGTTTCATGTCCTTGGTAGTGAGGATTTGACATATTGTATGTAAAATTTTCAAGTGGACTCAGTATGCAATTTTATGGAATATTGTCTCAATTTGAGAATGGCAGGTTTTGGTGTATCATGTTACCATGGCAATTGATTCATAATATTATCCTTTCCCATTGATTTCACTTCAGTTAAGTGTCTATGTTATAGCTTATTAAAAGACACAAATCCTATTTTAGTCTCTCAGTAGTCACTGAAAATATTGTATTTTGTTCAAGTTTTTTTTCATAAATTAATAATTTAACGACGAGTATGTAATGCATTAGTTGATAACACCACATGTCAATTGTCATGTAATCATATTATTTTTGTTAATTAAAATTTTATGCCATTAAAATTATATAAAAAGTATTCAATTAACAGTTATATATCACCAATTTTGTTAAAAATTGGATAAAGTTCAGAGTTTGGGGAACCAAAATAGGCTTTTAGTCCTTATTGGAATGATAATAATAATATTAATAATAGTCTACTTGAATGGTTGAGACTGAGAGTACTTGGCTTAAATGTACTTTTGGTCCCCTAACTTTCCCAAAGATCTCAATTTGGTTCCCTAACTTTTTTTGTTGCAATTTTGGTCCCCTAACTTTCGCAAAGGTCTCAATTTGGTCCCCTAACTTTTTTTGTTGCAATTTTGGTCCCTTAACTTTTGAAAGTGTCTCACTGTTGGTCCCAAGTGCACTTTTTTCATCCATTATCTGCCGTTAGTGCCGATCTAGCAGGCTGAGTTGGCTGATGACATGACAAATATGGGTGAAGTGGATTAAAACCTGACCATTATGCGGAGACGTTTTCATGACTTGGAAGTTCACTTGGAACCAATAGTGAGACGTTTTCAAGAGTTAGGGGACCAAAATTGCAACAAGAAAAGTTAGGAGACCAAATTGAGACCTTTGCAAAAGTTAGGGGACCAAAATTGCAACAAAAAATGTTAGGGGACCAAATTGAGACCTTTGCGAAAGTTAGGAGACCAAAAGTGTACTTAAGCCAGAGTACTTTATTTCCTATCTTAAAGATCCCTAGTTGTAATCATACAAGAAACAAGTGCTATATAGGTTATCCTCTCTGTATACCTACTGATAAATCAAAACAAGTGCTATATAGGTTAGCCTAATAGACACATCTTCATAGTCCATTTTCAATGAAGCTGTGTGCCCTTCTACTGTGTTACTAATTTGAATATTTTTTCTATCTATGGAAGTAAGAAATTGAGAAATCAATACTTTCCTTATTTCAATCTCAAACGGACTCAATTTATAAAAGGTAAGTTAATGCACATGTTCAATAAACTTACCAATTCATTCATTTTTTTTTTTGGCCAAAACCAATTCATTCATGATTGGTTCATTATTAAGGTTGAGGTATTCTTGCAACTTGAATTTAAAATAAATTTATTTTTTGATCCCATAATTTATCATAAAACTACAATTTAGTCCCTGTATAATTATATATTGGAAATATACTTTTTGATCCCTGATCTTTTAACAAACGTTGACTAATTTATTTTTTGATCTCTAAATTTATCATAAAACTATAACTTAGTCCCTGTATAATTATATATTGGAAATATACTTTTTGATCCCTGATCTTTTAACAAACATTGACTATTTAACCCTTGAAACATTATTTATGAGACTAAATAATTGATGTTTCTTAAAAAAAAAGAGACCAAAAAGTATATTCTAAAAATTAGGGGCTAAATCATAATTTTGAGATAAACTAAAGGATTCAAAAGTAAATTTTTTTCTTAAATTTATTTAAAAATCTTCAGAGACCTGATATTTAAATGAAGGACAAGGGCAGCCACAAACTCACATACATCTATATATATAATTATATATATATTCTTTACAGGTAGCTTTGTTTAGAGAGATTGAATAGCAGAGTCGAATTCTGTCCAGACTTTCTGTGTAATGAAACTATTGGTCTCTGGAAAACAAGCAGGAGGGTGAATCCAACCTTGTGTAGAACCATAAGCTTCCCAGCAGTATGAACTAATGTTTTCTCCAGAGGTTGGTATCAAAGAAATATCTTCCAGAAGTAATCCTTCACATGGAAACTCATCACTGCAAGCAAATTTTATTGCTTCCTCTGTTGCTGAAGTTCCTCTAATGTCAATGAAGGATATATTCTCCACTTTGACAGATGTTGTCTGCATTTCATTCCCTCAGAATAGTAAATGTTAATATCTGATGGCCTATTTTAGCTTCAATTGACTAATTATACAACTTGATGTTAGGATAAATTCATCTTTCTTAGGAGTTTTCCAATCAATTGCAGAACCAATAATTATTAAGAGAACCAAGAATGACAGAAAACTATACAGTTGGCTAATCTCCATATAAATGTTAACTACTTTTTTAAGACTGAAACTAAATAACCTTTCGAAATGATTTTAAGGATGGAGTAAATCTATATTTTAGTCATTGAATTTGTCTCAAAACTGCCACTTAGTCCTTGGACATTGGAAATATAATTTTTTGTCCCTATCTTTTACAAATGTTAACTATTTAGTCCCTGAAACATTATCCTTAAAGACTAAATAGTTGATGTTTGTTTAAAATCAGGGACGAAAAAGTTCATTTTCAGTACTTAGGGACTAAATCATAGTTTTGAGACAAATTTAAAGACTAAAAAATAGGTTTTCTCTTAAGGATGCACTCCTCATATGAGCTTGCTGCATTTAGAATTTTACATTGGCTCCTTAGAGGAACTGAATCCAAGTTTATGAATAGAGATACTATCTCTTTTTACCAAGATAGCACCACTTTCAGCAAGGTTGCAAGTGTTGATACTGGAGAGTTGTAACATAAACAGTTTTACACCTGAGAAAATTGTTTACCTGATTTCGACAAGGACGCCTCGAATCGCAGTAATATTGGTTTATTATTATTGGATTTGATACATTTGCCATCAATATATTTTGGAATGTTATCTTGGAAACCAAGCCGCCGCCACCCTAGTGAAAAATACATGGCAAGTTGATCAACCTATGAATATCTGTGACATAAGAACTGTGAAGTTTTACAATCTTATAAAAAGACTTACTTGCCATGTTTTGATCCTCACACCATTGTCAGTGTTATAAAGATAAGCTCCATTTACCATTACATCTTGCACATTCTCATGGGCCCCTGATTTTCCCAAGCTACCAATGCTGAAGAACAGGTTTCGGTATCACTTAACATGTTTATGCTACTCAATAACTAAAACCATCTGAAAGTTATGAATGTCCTTCACCTTATGCCATGGCCCGGTCCACAAATAATGTTTCTGATCGTGACACGAGAAGAATTGCGAACTATCGAGATACAATCATCTCCTGAAGTTCAATATGCTGATGATATTAGACAGGTCTGTCTCATCTCATTATAGAATTACACGTACCATAGTGTTAAGACTAAGAACTAGTTTATTGTTCATTTTGCATATTTTCATGTGCATTTTCTTATGCTCTTTTGTGTCTCTGACAAAAACATGGAAGATGGTTGATCTTTTAATTTATAACAACTCGTTCATAAACTTGTGAAAGCTATTAGCTATGCATCAGGCTTTGAAAGAATATGTGAAACTGGACAGCAAATTATATTCAAACAGTTCCATATGTCAAAAAAAAAAGAGTAAAAATATAAATCAGTTCCTGAAAGATACATGAGTTGACAACTCAATTCCTAGAAATATAATTTACACTCTTTAATCCATCAAGGTCATGGAACCTTTAAATTTTAATCCTTTTATCCCTACAATTATGGGACTCAGATGTATCGCTTCCATGACTTTCAAAAACTAAAGTATATATAAAATAGACTTTTCGGAATTGAGCTGTTAACTCGTGTATCTTTTTGGAACCAAATTGTATGTTTACTCAAAAGACAAACCTCATCAAAGTTCCACTCAGCTCACAATCATAAATAACAGCTACTATGTGATGCAAAGGTGACTACGAATTTTTCTTAACTATTAGAACTAACCTGTTCCAATTAAGCTTTCCCGAACTTCAACACTCCTTGAACCACTAATGTGGATTCCATCGGTATTAGGGCTGGAAGCAGGTGCCAAAACCCTAAGATGTGATGCTGCAACTCTCATGCAACTATTAAATGCCATGTGCATTCTTTGGCTATTTAGGATCACAAGATTTTTAATTTTCAGGTTCTTGCACTTATGAAAAGTGATGGCCTGAAATGTAAATATAAGTCTATATTCAGCTGATAGAAAATAAGAGTCTTATCTGTGTTCAACTATATTGTGTCCCGTGTTTGTGCCGGTGGCTAGGCCAAAATGCACAAAACTCCCCTGAACTTTGGTCATTATGCAAAAACCCTCCTTAAATCTTGAAAAGTGATGAGAGTCCCCTAAACTTTCAATTTTGTGCAAATTACCCCTTTTGTTAAAATTTTCATTGAATTTTTTTTTTTAGTTTTTTTGCTACTATTGATTACAATAATAGTTAATTTTAAGTTTTGATCATGATTTTTTTATTTTGAATGAAAATCTTAACAAAAGGAGTCATTTTCCCAAAATCAAAAGTTCAGGAGATCTTTCATCGCCTTTCAAAGTTCAGGGAGGTTTTTTGCAGTGACTAAAGTTCAAGGAAGTTTTTGCATTTTAGCCCATTGGCTACTACTCTTCTAAGGATACAACAGATAAGTGAAACCAACTGTATTGATCCATATTCCAAAGTAGCACTAACCGTTGGAGCTGGACGACATGGCTGCAAAGGAAATTTCGATGTCACTTAAAATCCCTACACAAAGAACATGAAGTTTTCAAAAGAACAACAAAATCTGGAAAATAGCATTTACATTTGTTGAGTTGGTCTTGCAAGATCTTGTCCACCATTCCTGTCCCATTCCATTGATTTTGCCTCCTCCATTTACAATAAGGTACTTCAAGTCATGGAAGTAAAGCCATTTTCGTGGATTCAAATGATCCCACACTGCAGGATCTTTGGGTGCAACTATTTTACCTAAGATCTGTCCAAATATATAACAAAGATCATTGGAAGGCACAGTTCTTAAGATTTAACTTGTAATATCTCAACTTTAAGTGATTCTGACGCATACCCTCAAAGTGATCTTAGAATTACAAGGCCCTCCAAGATCAATTGGATGTATCAAAAATTCTTTTCCAGGTGGGAACAGAATTGTCAATCTTCCAGAGATAGAGCAAGCAAATTTCCAGACATCCTCAAAAGCCTAGAAAAAGGAGAGAAATGATCATGTTAAGAAATGGAGATTTCTTCTTTGTTTTATCATAGAAATTTTAAAAAATGTAAGCATGTCAAGAAGTATAAGAACAACAAATTAATCATGAAAAAGCATAATTTTACATTTCTTCCCAATACATGCCCTCTGTGAATCAAGTTAACCTAATCAATGTTGTAAATTGTACATATATGTGTGTCAAATAAAGTCTCACGTTTAAATTGAAGAAGAGCCAAGAGTATATAAATTAAGATGTTAAAATAGATATGCCATATGTTCTGTTTTATCGTGCTGAGTTATCTGCCAGAATTGGATGAGATATCTTCCAGGGAAATACTATCTTTTGCTATTTCAAGGGTGTCATTGTCATAATACTGGAACTAATATTTTAATGAAACCATACTAATGATCCTCAACAATCACATCCCAATACCACTAGGTTGAGTAATGAAAACATAAAACTAGAATCACAGATCATTTTAGATCAGCAGAGTCTCCACAAAACCTTACTTAATGACTGTAATTTAGGAATCTAAATCATGGGTAATGCATTACCACTACCAAAGTTCTTCATTTTTTCCACAATCCAAATACAGAAAGAGATAGAAACAAAGTTATAGAAAATGAAGAAATGATTGATTACCTTGGTGTCGTTATGAATGCCATCCCCTTTTGCCCCAAAATGAGCTAAAGAGAGAACCCGTTTAGGGCTGAATCGGGTATTGTCCGACCCGGAATGTGGAAGCTGTATTACAGAATCAAATGCTTGTGTGTGCTTGAAATGCAGACTCAGAAGAAGGAAAATTAAAAATGGTGAAGAAGAAAATGAAGCGGATCTCAGATTCTTCATGATGTGTCAGACCATGTCGAATGATATTCAAATAGAGAGAGAAAGAGAGAGAGAATCGAATGAACAATCAACTATGATACTGAAACAAATATCTAATAAGTCTTAAATGCAGCTAACCACACTGCAATCCTGAAAATAAATTATTGATTTGTATTGGAACAACACTGAAATTTCTTGAGTTTTGTTTTCTTTTTTCAAGATTCATGTGATAATTGCTTCATGTATACATCTCAGTATCCCACCGACTATGACGTATAGAGAGTCTCTTGTATAAGTTTCTTTGTTTCTTTTTTTAAAAAGTTTCCGCAAAAGTATTAATCAGTTACAAACTTTTCATCAATTATTAATTATTTGATTTTGTACCTATTTTTTTAAAAGTCAATTTCATTTTTAATGTTTCACATTTTTATCTTTTGCTCTTATTTTAATTAAATATTAATAATAAAATCTACGTGATTAATAATATGTAGTATAAAATTGATAAGAAAAAAATTTAAATCCTAATTTACATTAAAAAATAAGATATAGTATGTTGTTAATTTATTGAAAAAAGTTAGTCAAATGATAAAATTGACCAAAATATAAAATATTTGAGATAAAATTAACAACAAAAAAAAATTAAGGATGAAATTAACAGTTAGTATAAAATTTAGAAACGAAAATAGTGCTCTTGCTTAAAATTATCTAATAAAAGTAAAATGTGTTAGAATTATTTTGTATAACCATCAACTAGTTATAAAAAATACTGAAAAGATAATGTTTTACATATTTAATTATAGAAGAGAAAGAGATAAACTAGAGTTTGTGGTCGGAGAAAACTCATGATACATTCACAATAATTTTATATAATTTTTTTATAAAAAATTAGGGAAATTATAATAAATAATATTTGTTATTATTATTTTAAGGTCAAATTGTCATTTTAGTCTTTAAATTATAGAATAAGTTTCATTTTGTTCATAAAATTTATTTGTTCCATATTGCTTAAACTTTCACATTTGTTTAACATTCAGACTAAAAGATTATTTGGTCTATTTCTGACTAGATGGACCAAGTCAAAATTATATTTCTCAGGCAAGCAGATTTGTGCTCATCAAATCGGTTTCTCAAGTAGACCCCATCTACCCCCTCTCGATCTTCAGGCTCTTAAATAGGTTTCTAACAAAGTGAATAGTACTCTAGTCAATTTCTTTTGGGGTTTAAAATTTGACAAGCCCAAAATGCATCTTTCTCCTTCCTCCTTACTTTTCCTGCGAAGGGATCAAGGTGGTTTGGGTCTTTGAAAGACCAGTTTGATTAATATGAGTCTCATAGCTAAGAGCACTTGGAGGATTCTTGATAGGCCACACTCTTTTATGTCAAGATGGGTAAAGAGTAAGTATTGTAATAAGGAAATTGATTTGGCCTTTAATATTACCTCCCAAGACTCTGTTTGCTGGAAAGCTATTAAACAAGTTGCGCCAATTGTCTTTGACAATCTCAAATGGAAGGTCGACAATGGTACAAATATTGACATTTCTAGCAGAGACTGATCGATTCCATGGTTTGGCAATAGCGATGCTTTTAAAGCTGCCGACATCATTGACAAAGATGTTGGTACCTGGGATCTATCGCGTATTGAATATATCTATCCTCAATTTGATGTTGCTTGGTTCATATTTCTCTCCAAACCAAACATTTCCTTTGATGATAGGTTGGTCTGCAATGTTGTTGCCTTGGAGTTTACTCTGCTGCTGAAGGTTTCAAGATGCTTAGTAGCAGGATACTTCCTCTCACAGGTAATTGTTCTCCTCCTTCTCCTTTTCCATGGAAAGACTTCTCAAAGACGAAGATTCAACAAATAATATCAAATTGAGCTTCAAAAGTGGACTACTCAATTCATCGGTCAAACGAGTTACTAATATCTATAGAGGTGAAAGGAATTACAAAATAGAAATGCTAAAATGTAGACAGAGAGAGATAACTAATTTGTGTCTCAATTTTTCTCTTCATAGTAAATAAAATCTATGTGAAAAATATATGCAATTGGTACAACATTAATTAGCTGCTAAGAAGAAAGAACCAATCTGGTTTTTTTGGATAGTCATTTGAAAATGATATTTCATTTATAAATTTTATATTAATTAACTTTTAATCAAAACATATGTTGTTTTACATTTTGATATTATAAAATAAAGGGTAAATTATATTTAGGTACCCTGTGGTTTGACCCTATTTCACTTTGGTACCTTGTGGTTGGAAACCTGACACTTTGGTACCATGTGAAGTTATTTTGTAATTTTAACCATAATAAATTTTGCAAAAATTACATATTGACCTCAAAAAATTTTCAAAAAATTACAAATAGGTCCCTGGATACATATTATCTAGGGACTAAAATGAAAACTTTAAAAAATTTTGGGGTCAATATGTAATTTTTGCAAAATTTATTATGGTTAAAATTACAAAACAGCCCTAAAGGGTACCAAAGTGTTAATGGCGAATACCACATGGTACCAAAGTATCAGGTTTCAAACCACAGGGTACTAAAGTGAAATAGGGTCAAACCACAAGGTACCAAAGTGTAATTTACCTTTTATTTTATAATATCAAAATGTAAAACAACATATGTTTTGATTAAAAGTTGATTAATAAAAAATTATAAATGAAATATCATTTTCAAAAGACTATCCAAAAAAACCCGATTGGCTCTTTCTTCTTAGCAGCTAATTAATGTTGTACCAATTGCATATATTTTTTCACATAGATTTTGTTTACTATGAAGACAAAAATTAAGACACAAATTAGTTATCTCTCTCTGTCTACATTTTAGCATTTCTGTTTTGTAATTCTTTTCACCTCTATAGATATTACTAATTCGTTTGACCGATGAATCGAATAGTCCACTTTTAAAACTCAATTTGATATTATTTGTCGGCGACCTAAATTGAATAAAAAAAGGAATTTGTCAAAAATAAAACATAACTTCAAATTCATTGCATTTAAATTTGAAACGAAATATATATAAGTCATTGAGCCATTGGACCAAAGAGTAAAACTTTTTAAAAACTTATAGAACCAAAATTGCAACAATAAATAAATTGCTGGACTGTAACCTACTCCAAATATAAGAGATTAAAAGTACATTTTGACACAAAAAAATCTCATACACTATTATGCCTATAATACTTATACATACATATATATTAGGGGCTTTCCGTGCCCTAACGGGCACGGAAATATATATGTAACGTTTGATTTGACATTTATAGTTATTCAGTGACTAAATGGTATATTTTTATTATTCAAGGACTAAATCGTTAGAAGTGTGAAAATTAAAAGACCAAATAATAAGTTTTCACTTTCTTAAATCTCATCTACTACTTTTTCTCTCCCATTATCTATACAGTTAGCCAATTATCAAATTCCATACGTTTATTTCTTATTTTTTTTAATTTTTAATTTAATTATTTTTGACCAACCAAAAACACCCTCACACATATAATATAGTTTAGATATAGATATTTTTTTTGGCCTGAATAGTATAGATATATATATATATATCTAACTTCTAACTTCAATTAATTAAATTTCACTTGTTTTTCAAATGAATTGAAATAAAATCCAACTGAACACAATATTTAAGTAATGTGGTCGTTGCGCATCAAACTAACCATGCAAATTTATAAGAGCAGAAAGTCCATTTTATTAGCAACTCAGCATAATAAATATAACCTATACCAATTTTGAAATTTGACAAAATGAAGTATAAGTTGTAATTATCTTTGATCACTTCATAGGCAATGCATTTTTTTTTCAAAAAAGAAATTTACTTGTGATACTTTTTTTTTAAAAAATCATGTTGATATTATATAACCTTTTCAAAAGTATAGCCAGACACTGACATAGATACACTGACACGTTAAATTTTTAAGATTATACGACACGACACGACATATATTTATATATATAAATAATTAAAAATTCATAAATTTTAATGAAAACTTTAAGAATTAAAATATCTATTTATAATATATGTTATGTGTCATTATTTTTTATTGTTTTTCATATAAAAGTCATAAAAATTGGTTTTATATATTCTGAAACTTATGAATATGTGTATGATACTATGACATCTTTTCGAAATGAAATGTTCATACTTAGTGAAGACCGATTATAAGTGTATAACAAAGTAAGTAATATTAGTTTTCTTGAAATTTGACCGAGTAACTTTTATGTTTTTTTTCATTCTTATTTTTAAGACTATATTATTTTTCCTAAAAATTATTTTTAACAGAAGACTAGATTATGATCTTTATTATTATTTTTTTTGGTGGGCATGATCTTTATTATTTTTAAAACACATATTGGGTCGAAACTAGAAAGCTAATTTTATTAACAGTCAATAAATTTTTAAAAAATTGCAACAAGATATTAGACTTTAAAAAATGAAAATATAATTTTTAAAATACAAAAATTTTTAAGTATTGATTAATCACATTCACATATCAGAAAATTTATTACAATATACTCAATAAAATATAAGATTAATTAATAGCCAAAAAAAATATAAGATTAATTAAACGCCTTTAATTAAAAAAATAGAGGGAAATAAATTAAAGCCGCGTTGCAGTGGTCCAAGATGGCTGCGATAGGCGTCGATAATTCGTGGCTCATAGATTTTCTTTTAAATTAAAAGATAATATTTTAATTATATCAAACAGGTCCCAAAAAGATAACTATATGCAATAAAATTAAATAAATTGATGAGCATGATAATGACTTCTTCTATGTATGTACGTAGACATTCAAAAATAATTTCTTTTAAAATAAAAACTGAAAACCATTCAAACAGATAACGTACAGATCATGTAACTACCCCAAAAAAAGAACAAATCATGTAATTATGTGACTATAATTATTAATTAATATATATCAATAATATTTATCCAAGACAATGAAGTGGACAAAGTCAGTGCATCAAANCCAGAGCACTTTTGGTTCCATATCTTTGGGTCAATTGCAGAATTTGTTCTATATCTTTGGTTTCATATCTTTGGGTCAATTGCAGAACTGGTTCTATATCTTTAGGTCAATTCCAGAACTAGTTCTATATCTTTAAAATGATCAACTAACGGTTGATCCTTTTGTAAAAATGCAGGGCTAATTGTGTAACCTAACCAAAAAAATATGAGACAAAAAATAATATGAGACCAAATTGAGACATTTTGCAAAGATATGAGACAAAAAATATAACAAAAAAGATACATGACCAAATTAAAACTGAATAAAAAATATGGAGTAAACTCCCAAATTGGTCCCCGAATTATTGGGTCGTTGACAGATTGGTCCCTGATTTAGGGAAATTGACAAATAGGTTCCCGAATTTTACTAACGTTAGTCAAATTGGTCCCTGAAGCCGTTAACTGCTGACGTGGCACGTTAAGTGCCACGTCAGCAGTTGGAAAACTAAAAAAAAAAAGCCAACTGTGCGTGCCACATCAACATTAATAATAAAAAAAATATTTCATTCAAAATTCAAATAGGTCCCTGAGTTATATTTTTATCTCATTATTCTCAATTTCCCCTCTTTTTCATCATCTTCATTCATTTTAGTCCCAAATCCTCAAAATAAAATTGTAAAATGTCCTAAAACTCTTCCAAACATTCCAGTTTAGTCCCAAATCCTCAAAATAAAATTGTAAAATGTCCCAAAACTGTTCCAAACATTTCAGTTTAGTCCCAAATCCTCAAAATAAAATTATAAAATGTCCCAAAACTCTTCCAAACATTCCAGTTTAGTCCCAAAACTCTTCCAAAACTCTTCCAAAATTCTTCTAAACATTTCAATTTAGTCCTTCAACTCTAAAACCTCAAACCATAGAACCCCAAATCCCAAACCCAAAACTCTAAATACCCCAAACCCTAAACCCTAAAATCCCAAACCCCAAACCCTAAAATCCCAAACCCCAAATCCTAAAACCTTAAACCCTAAATTGTAAAACCCCAAACCCTAAAATTCCAAACCCCAAACCCTAAACCCCAAATCTCGAAACTCCAAACCCTAAAATCCTAAACCCTAAACCCTAAAATCATAAACCCTAAAACCCTAAAATTCTAAAATTGTAAAGTGTCCCAAAATTCTTCCAAACATTTCAATTTAGTCCTTAAACTCTAAAACCCCAAATCTTAGAACTCCAAACCCCAAACCCTAAAACCCCAAACCCCAAACTCTAAAACCCCAAGCCCCAAAATCCCAAACCCAAAACCCTCAAACCCAAAACCCCAAACCTAGATCCTAAAATCCCATACCCCAAACTCTAAAACCCTAAACCCCCAAACTCTAAAACCTCAAACCCCAAACACAAACCCTAAACTCTAAAACCCCAAATCATCAGAATTGTGACTGTACATTAAAGTTCAACAATTGTGACGTGCAACAGTATTATTCAAATTAGTCCTCGAATTTATCAAAATAGTTCAATATGTTAGACAAATTGGTCCTCTAATTAAATGAATAGATAATAAACCAAAGAATTTAGGGTATGGGATTTTAGGGCTTGGGGTTTTAGAGTTTGGGGTTTGGGGTTTTAGGTTTTAGGGTTTGGGGTTCAAGGTTCAGGGTTTGGGATTTTAGGGTTTGGGGTTTGGGTTTGAGTTTGGGGTTTAGGGTTTTAGAGTTTAGGGTATGGGATTTTAGGGTTTGGGGTTGTAGAGTTTAGGGTTTACGGTTTTAGGATTTGGGGTTTGGAATTTTAGGGTTTGGGGTTTGGGGTTTTACAATTTGGGGTTTAAGGTTTTAGGATTTGGGGTTTGGAATTTTAGGGTCTAGGTTTGGGGTTTTGGGTTTTAGGGTTTTGGGTTTGGGATTTTGGGGGTTGGGGTTTTAGAGTTTAGGGTTTGGGGTTT
>QANZ01012164.1:154230-196616 GCA_003254925.1 Chamaecrista fasciculata
GGCGGCGGCGGCGGCAGTCTGGTGGTGGTTGTGGGAAGGGCATTTTTGTCATTTTTTTCTATATCTATTTTACTTTCCCTCCCCTACCTTTTTATACCAAACACTTTCAATTTTTACCTACTTTACATCCCCTCAACTACTTTTCCTTTCCCTCACAATTTTTCCCTTGTAAAACCCTTTCCTTTACATACCACACATACTACCAAACGGAGCCTATGGGTATATGGGATCTCAAAGGTGATTTAAATCCCTAACTGTAGCAACCAACATGGGAACAAAAGAGCATAATAAAACCTGACCTACATAATCTGATACTTACCGTTTTCTCATTGCTAATCCCGAGAAACAAACATCAATAAATAATTTTTCAGTCATGGTGATAATCCTAGGTCTAGTTGGGACAGCTGTCAGATAGGAGCATATATAATCGAGGAAAATAAATTATTAGGCTTTATTTATTAATTTATTTGTGGTATAGCATGATGGTTGTTTGAGAAAAATAAATAGTAAATTACACTTTGGTACCCTATATTATGGATCGATTTTATTTTGGTATCTTATTTTTTTTAAAGTGACACTTTGGTACCATGTTTTTTGCACCTTAATATTTTGATACCCTGTTGACATTTCAGTACTATGTTCTTTGCATCGTTAACAATCATGTGAAAGATCCCCCAATGAGATTTGTTTTGTACAGAAAAGATCAAAATTCCTCATTAATCCAACAAGTATACACATAATTACACCCCACCCCAAAACTCAAAAAGCAGTTACAACTAATTTTAAAATGTGAAATCCCCAAAAAACCATAACAGAAAAATTTAATTTACTCTGTTTCTCTCTTTCACAGAAACTCAGACCTAATAAATCTAAACCAACATCAACATACACTGAAACAGAAATATTCGCCGGAATATCCTATTTCCGGTCACCGGAAATCCAACGAACTACCTCGATCTATGCTTACCTTGCCTCGACCTTCGATCCTTCTCTCCTGTTTTCCCGAACGCGCCGCAGAATCCGCAGGCGGAGAGTTTCGGAGACGGCGGCTCCACCGCCGGAGACACTTTTCCGGTGCGGTAACCGCGTCCGCCGCCGTTAGATCGGCTCCGTTCGACGGTATTGATCGGTCGGAGGGCGTTTCCGGCGGTATTATTATTATTATTACTGACCTCGCGAATCTCGCCGGCGGATTTCTCTTGCTCCGACGATTGTCCCGGCGGCTGTTCGTTTTCGTCGCGGTGGCCGCCGGCTTTGTTCAATTCCTCCGATATGAACCTGTCGTCCCAAACGAGACCGGAAGAGCCTTGTCTTCTGAAGGAAACAGCAGATCTTTGTAATCCAGCCATGGCTTCTTCTTTAATTTCTTCTTCTTCTTCTTGTGGATCGATGAAAATTGAACGATGTGATTGTGAATTGAATTTTTCTATTGATAATGTGTATGTATGACTTTTGCTATTTATGTGAGAGAATTGTAGAGAGAGAAAGAAAAGAGAGAGAGAGAGAGAGAGAGAGAGTATTATACTATTACTTGCGTTGGTGAATGGGAAGGAAAAGGTAGAGAGAAGAGTGGTTTATATAGAAAAGGTCATATCTTAAAACAAAGCAATGTTTTTGTAGTCAATGTCTTGTGGGATTTTTTTATAACGTTTTTCTTTCGGTTGATATCATCATTAATTGTATAATTACATATTTGGTTAAAATTTTCAGGGTAATTACACAAACTTTTTTTCCCCTTTTTTTTTTCTTTCAATTGATATAGTTAATTAAACTATTGTTTTTTTTTTGCCATTACAAGAAAAAATAGAAAGAGAAAAAAAAATTCATCTAACTTCTGAAGAGTCTGATGTTATAGAAGAAGTTGACCATAAAAATCCTAATAAAACAATAAAAGAGGATAGGAAACAGAGATCCAACTGATGAGGCACATTCTCTGAGAACCTGCCTTCGCCAGTCAAATTGCTGCAATGTAAGAAAATATGCAAAAAGCAAAAAGTGTCACCGAATGGCAACCATTAACACGTCAGTAAACAATCTTCGTCATGGCTGAACATGTAAACGCATCATAATCTTTCATACACTCAAAGATGTAGAAAATAGTTATATATGTCTCCCATACACTTAGTAAAAGGAAGAAGTAATAATAAATTCTAAAGGCCAAAGTCCTATTTTGGTCCCTCTGTTATGCTCATTGTTCCAAATAGGTCCCTCAGTTATTTTACGTTCCATATTGGTCCCTCGGTTATCCAAAACTTGTCAAAGTTGGTCCCTCTAACATTTTCCATCCATTTTTCCATTAAAAAAAGAGGAAAAATAAACTTTCATCTCCAAAAATATTGTTTTCTTATATTAAGGTCCTTTTTTTTTATAATAGGATCCAAACTTAAGAAAATGAAGTAAATTAAGATTTTAAGTGAATTTACCCAAAAACACAAAATAATCTCTCTCTCTCTCTCTCTCTCTCTCTCTCTCTCTCTCTCTCTCTCTCTCTCTCTCTCNTTTATAAATTTCTATTTGAAAAACGTATCATGACTTTCGTTTTTTTCTTTGATGCACTGACTTCGTCCACTTCATTGTCTTGGATAAATATTATTGATATATATTAATTAATAATTATAGTCACATAATTACATGATTTGTTCTTTTTTTGGGGTAGATAGATAGATAGATAGAGAGAGAGAGATTTTGTGTTTTTGGGTAAATTCACTTAAAATCTTAATTTACTTCCTTTTTTTACGTTTTGATCCTATTAAAAAAAGAAAAGGATCTTAATATAAGAAAATAAAACTTTTGGGGATGAAAATTTATTTTTCCTCTTTTTCTAACGAAAAAATGAATGAAAAATGTTAGAGGGACCAACTTTGACAAGTTTTGAATAATTGAGGGACCAATATAGAATGTAAAATAATCGAGGGACCTATTTGGAACAATGAGTATAACAGAGAGACCAAAATAAAACTTTGGCCAATTCTAAATAAAAGAAATACAACTTCTAGTAGTAATATTATCTAGGAAGAGAGTAATTTTGATGATTCAAAATTACCCTCTTCAACATAGGAAGAACACTGACTGCAGATTAGAAGATGAGCGTGGGAGGAGTTGGGAGCAGTTATGTATAGCAGTTTTTAAATTATTGTTTATTGGCTCAACGGTATTACGGTAGTATATATGACTATATATATACATTATTTTTAGGACAAATCGTAAGAAATGTCACCGTGGTTTGGGGTAATTAGATATCGGGTTTTCATGGTTTAAAAAATAATAATCGAGTATTTAGAGGTTTACTCCATTAGCAGAAAGAGGTCATAGGGTATATTTTCGTAAAAAAAATTAACGGATCACATCATGTGCGTCTCATTTGACTTGATAAAAGCTAGTTTTTATCAAGATTTCACTCTTCCTTTCAATATTTATTTTCATTTAGGTCCCTAATTAATTGTAATTTAGTCAAAAATATTAATTATCTTATACAAACATGTCCCTACATCCACAAAAACACAGAAGCTCCCTCCCCTTTTTACTATTCCAGCTCACTTTGAAGTCTAGCCAATGATCTATTTTTCTTCCAATATATATTCCCAAATACCTCTTTATTCCACTTTTTCACACCCATTGTAAAATTAAAATTCTTAACATTCTCACACGAGCCACTATTTGGATTGGATCTGATTTTTTGCATTGTGTTTTCTACATTTTTTTGCATTTTAGAGATATAAGAAGAGGTAGAGAGAAAGTGTGGGTCCTACATATTTATTATTTGGGTAAATTACACTTTGGTACCTTGTGATTTGACCCTATTTCACTTTGGTACCCTGTCGTTTGAAACCTGACACTTTGGTACCTTTTGAAGCTATTTTGTAATTTTAACCATAACAAATTTAGCAAAAATTACATATTGACCCCAAAAATTTTCAAAATATTACAAATAGGTTCCTCGATACATATTATCTAGGGACTAAAATGAAAACTTTAAAATTTTTTGGGGTCAATATGTAATTTTTACAAAATTTTTTATGGTTAAAATTACAAAATAGCTCCAAAGGGTACCAAAGTGTTAATGGAGAATACCATACGGTACCAAAGTGTCAGGTTTCAAACCACATGGTACCAAAGTGTAATTTACCCTTATTATTTTGTGAAACTCATGTTTTCTCTATCTATCTCTCACTTTATCTCTCTAAAATGCATATAAAATATAGACAATAAGAATTAGGGATGGCAATTTGGGTGGGTATTAAGAATACCCGTCCGAATCCACCCGTAAAAAATATCAGTTATCTGTCGGATACCGGATATCAGATAGGGTACGAGTATTGAAAATAAAAAATCAATTATCCGGTATCCGTCTGAAATGAACGGATAGTTAGGGTATCCAGTATCCGATACCCTATAATATAAATATTTTATTATATTTTATACATATTTTAATTAACGGATATTGGGTATCAGATATCGGATATAATCGATTTTTGAATTATGATATCCTATCCTATATCCATTATTTTCGGGTATTTCGGATATTTAGGGTACCCGTCGAATGCCGGATATCAGATACGAATAGGATACGAATACAGATAGTGATAAAATTTAGGATATCCTATCCATTGTCATCCCTAATAAAAATACAAAGGATCCACTTCCGTTTGAATTCCAATCACACTTCATCACATTACCAAATTTAACATAGGTCAACCAAGCAGCCAAAAATCTAAAAGGCCTATCATTTCATTGAGCGAAATTGTTATATATCTCAAATAAATTAAATTATTGAACCATTTTATTTTCAGAATTTGCTCAGTCCTCTTGTTTATTGTTCACACAAATATTGTCTTTTTGAATAATCTGATTTGAACCTTTTAAGGTATCTTCATTTGTTTTAAGTATTCATTCATTAAATTTGTTGATTAATTACTAAGTTCGCTCCATGAATTCAGCCATAAGCACATGCATGTGTGAGGTGTGGGCAATGGCTTAATTTGATTAGAGGATGTGTTTAATTTTGTTGGCTATATTAAAACACCATTATTATTACTTAAATGTAATTAATTAGTACCTCAGCCTTTATTAAACACACCAATGATATGAACTAAGCCCACCACATAAATGGGGGAAAATATATAAATCAAATTAGGTACGATTCTTATATATTTGTAATAAGAATTTCAAAATCATACGATGATAAGTATACTTTTTTTTTGTTGTCTTTCTTGTTTTATGATTGATCTTTTATAAGAATAATTATTTCCCATTTATATTTTGTTTACTTATTTTTATCTTTGTTAGAGAATTTGATAGCACAAATTGAATATGAAAAATAAAGTCTAATTTAAAAAAAATATAATCTTATGTATCACAGGACAAGATTTTGTAAGATCATGAGGCGTTATATATATATACACACACACATATGTATATATAACATAATACTAAATTGACCAAAAAAAAAAAACATAATACTTAATTACTATCATTAGGTATATTAAAAACCAATGATTTTTCATTTAAAAACATCAATGATCTTAAAGATCATGGTGTAATGAAGTTAATTTTTCTGTATAAGGAGAATTAATGTGTATATTTGTATTCTAATTTCTAATTATATATATATATATATGTATTTAGTATCATAGTTAAAAGTTATCATATAATTTTAAATATCATTGATATACTTTATAAGTTAATATACAACGCAATTAAGGAGTAAATTAACAATTTGGTCACCGAAAGATTATTATTGAACTGACAACTCGGTTTCTGAAAGATTAAAATACACATTTAGTCTCTGAAAGATCAAAACGATATACGTTTTAGTATCTAAAAATTAAAATGCTATTCTATTTAGTCCCTAAAATATTAAAATTACATATTAGATCATACTCATTTAATATTTTTTGAAGAGTCATGGGATGAAGTAAAAGTTATTTCTTTCCACTACGTTCTTTATCTTTTCATTAAATAGAATAGAAAAGTTAATTAAAAATAAATTCAAGAAATTAGATAAACTTATAAAATTTCTTATTTTTTAATTTTAGAATAAAAATAAAATATTATATTAAATAATTAAAAATTTAGGAACAATATTTGCATACTCTATATGTGTGTGTATATATATATATACTAGAGGCTTTACGTTCCCTAACGGGCACGCAAATATGTATGTAAAATAAATGAGGGACTAAATCGTTAACACGGTAAAAAAGAAGGGGTCAAATAATAATTTTCCTCTTATTATTAATTTTGTACTATAGTTTTAAAATGTGGACGACCAGAAAGGGGTGGAGCCATATAATATAAGATATATATCAAAATATATACAACTAGCTAGTAAGTAATAAATTAAAAAATTACATAATATATGCGATAGTAGGTTGATTAATAGTCATGATCAACCTGAAAACACTGATTCCCTCTAATTGGATCATATCAAATATTATAACATGTTCATAAATATCTCAAATTAATGATACCAAACATCTTAAATGTTCATCTGTATTTAAGACATCGACACAAGAAATAACTAGCTCGTGTAAATGATGGCTAGAAAAGAAATGACTCATTAATTGTTGTTTTGATTAATTGTAAGTTTGTAACTAACAAATTTACCATATTATATATCATAGATTATTAGAAAGTAAATAAACGAGTATAGTTAACTGGTAGGGATTTATCTATTTTTGATCAAATGTCAAGAATTTGATTCTTAACTTTGACTATAGAGTATCCTTAAATATTTTAGACCAATAATTGTTCTACCAATTGAAATGTTTACAAGCTAAGGAGAGAATGTGAAACTTTAAGAATAAACTAAATTGACTATAAACAAAATTTTGAAGATAAAATTAAAAATCAATATAAATTTCGAGGATATGCTTTTACCAATAATAAATAAAATTAATGTTAAATTCTAGTTAGTATTTTAAACAAATGGACTGACTTGATTTTAATTATATAGTTAAAGAGATTAAATTTTATAATTTTATTAATTAAAAATTAAATTAAAGACTTATCATTTTTTAATATTAAACCATTAATATACTCTAAAATCTATAAATTAAAACGTTAATTAATGTGATTTGTGAGCATGACCTAAGATTGTTATGTTAGGTCCACCAAGCCAATGTGCAACCCTAGACATATTGGCCTTATCATAAATCAATAAATGAAAGGCAGAAAATGCATTCATGTCATTATCCTTCTCGGTATTCAAGAAACTTCACCTTCACTGACTAGTGCAAACATAATTATATAATTAATGTAATTTTGTTTTCAGTGTTAATTAATATATATATAATTATATATATTTAATTTGATTAAAAAATCATATAGCAAGTTACTTTCATTTTCACTGTCAACCACTATATTCCGCCCCTCTTTTTGTTTTATTTAATCACAAATTCTAGTGTTTTCTGAAATCTTTCGCCATGTAATTAATTATTAATTAATCATAAGATTAAGATTAATATAAAAGGCGCTTATAAAAAAGATTAATGTTAAAAGGTAAAAGTGCACTTTTAGTCTTATATCTTTTGATCAGGTGTAAAATTGATCCGATATAGTCTGATATTTTTTTTTGTTATAGATTTGATCTCATATATCTTTAGTTCTTTACAAAAAGTCATCGTTAGTGTCACAATGTAGAACCTTTTGCAAAGATATGAAACAACCTAATAAAAAATATGTGACCAATTTTGCAATTTAACTCAAAGATATAAAATTGAAAGTGCAATACGAGACCAAATTGAGACCTGAATAAAAGATATAAAACTAAAAGTGTAACAAAAAATTATTGGACTAAATTGAGATCTGAACAAAAATTATAAGACCAAAAATACTTTACGGCCATATTAAAATGATGGTTTCAATAAGTGACATGTGAACTATGCTTGCAAAGTAAAATTTTCTATAGTTGAAATAATCAAATATTCGGTCGTACCATTAGCACCAAAGAAACACAACCAACAACAAAAATATAACAAAACTCGGTTTGGTGCACGGACTTGTTCCAAATGGCTAAGAAATTGAAAGTTGGTGAGCTACCATATGATGAAGACAAAGAAAATTAGAGACTATTTTATTTAAGTGTTTATATGGTTATTAATGAATCAAGTTTGATTGAGGATGTGACAACTTAATTATAATGGAGCACATGTATTTTTACCATTTAAATACCTTCTATGAAATAGTCAATAATGAGAATTGAGAGAATTTTAGACTTTCTAAAAAGTTTATCTATGATTTTTTCAAGTCATTAAGTGGTATCTCTATGTAACTAATAATTGGAGACTATTAATTCAAAGTTGTAAAAATCAATAAAGTGTTTTATTTCTACCAACAAAACCTTATATATATGGTCCAATTTGATTCGAATTAAATTATACTTGATAGTTGAAGTTAAAAAATTTTAGGCTAAATATTCATATTGATTCCAAAAGTATGAGATAGGCTAAATGTTTTATCTATTTTAAATTAGTCTTATATATATATATATATGGTCTTAAATTATTGAATGTAGTTATATCTCTTTTGTTTTAAATTCAAATGCCATGAGTCTAGAGTTACGAGTTATTTTTTTATAAATAATTTCCTTATCTAGTTGAATTGTCAATAAACGAGGTCAAATTAGTTATAAAAATGAGTTGCTCATTTCATGGTTAAACAAGTAAAATGGCTCATATCTCTCTTGTCTCAAGTCTAAATATGATGAGTTCAAAATCATGTTTTACTAGTACTAGTAAAAAACAACTTGTAGCTCTAAATTCGTCACATTCGAACTTGAAATAGGAGAGATATAATTAATCACATTCAACAAATGAGGTCAAATCGCACCTTAAAAGTGGACTTCTAAGTGAGTTTGGAGTTAAAAGTGAAAGGAAAAACACCCTTTCGTGCCCCTAACGTTTGCGGTCATTTTCAATTATGCCCTTAACATTTCATTTGTGTCAGTTGTGCCCCTAATGTGAAACGTTAGTTTCAATTATGCCCCCAACTTTGACTCAATGTTGATGTGTCAATTTTTTTTTACTTATGTGTCAATTTTTTAGGGTTTTTGACTGGTATAAGGCTTGCAAAGATGAAGATGAAGATGTCAAAAAAAAAAAATTAGGGTTTGCTTTGCTCACAGCCTGCATAGATGAAGATGAAAAGATGAAGTAATTTTTTGGTTTAGTGAATGTAAATCCACGTAGAAAATGTCATGGTGGATAAAAAATAAATCAATGATGTTTTATTTATCCAGTCATCTTGCCACATGTTCAATTCAGAAAAAAAAATTGACACATAAGTAAAAAAAAAATTGACACATCAGCATTGAGTCAAAGTTGGGGGCATAATTGAAACTAACATTTCACATTGGGGGCACAACTAACACAAATGAAACGTTAGAGGTATAACTGAAAATGACCGCAAACGTTAGGGGCACGAAAGAGTCTTTTGCCAAAGTGAAAAATCATGGAATCTTAGTTTTGGGGCGTGATATGACCTTGTTTGTCAACTATTCTTAAGAACAAAATATAATTTCAAACTCATTGCATTTAAATTTGAAACAAGAGATATATGAGCAACTTTACTCGTTTAATTGTGAGGTAATGCACAACACATTTTCGGGACTCAATTTGATATTGTTTGTTGACGACCCCAATTGAATAGGGACATGACTCTTCAAAAACAACTTATTATAACTTTGGACTCATTACATTTGAATTTAAAATGAGAGAAATATGATAACATTCAATTGTTTAAGACCAAAACTGAAAAAATATAAAAACATATTTGACCAATTTGAAACTAATGAAATATTTAGGACCAATTTTAAAACCTATCTCATACTTTTGGGACCAGATTGAACATTCGGCTATATTAACAAATTAAAATAAACTTTTCAGAGTCTAAATTAAAAAAAAAATCTTTAAGATTAAATTACTACTCCCTCCACTCCAAAATATCTGCTTTGTTAGAGAATTTTTTTTTCAAAATATCTGATATTTTATAAAATCAAGAGAATATTAATTATTTTTTTTTACCATTTTATCCCTGATAAACTGGAAAATGACTGGCACTTACCTAGTTCACCGGAGAGGGCTGCAAGAGCCAAGACTTGAGCAAAGACCTGCAAAAGCTTCACAGGGGGGCCCTGCGAAGTGTACTCCGACGCTCAAGTTAGTAAGAGAGTAATCAGAGAGTAAGAGAGTTTTAGTGTGTAAGAAGTAGCTAACCTTGAACTGGTGAAATGGGCTCTATTTATAGAGCAGGGAGGAGAGAGGTGGTCAGCGTGCGGGGCGGACCACGTTCTGGGCACGATCTCCACCAGCGAAGATGGTGGAGACCGAGATTTGCGGAGCAAGGCAATCGTGGGAGATTGCGTGTTGTGTTTCTAGGCGGGCGCCTAGAAGCTGGAGATCGTGGGTATGAACGAGTCAGTAACCCACGATCTCCCGTAGCGTGGATTGCGGAGCGGGGTAGTCGTGGGTGGCCACGTGTCATTTGGGGGACGGGCGCCAAGACCCAGGATGGACCATGAGCGCCCCTAAGTGAGTTTAGGGCGCCCGACTGACTCGAGGGCGCTTCGCAAGGTGCGGAGGGGAGAAGAGGCCCGGTGCGAGGGCCGTTTAGGCGTACGCCCAAATAGTGATGTATCACAAGTCCCTCCTTAAAGAAGTCTACGAGCGCGTTCGTCGTACTGTTCCTTAAGGCGGGCGGGATGACAGATTTGGAGAGCGTGCGATGGGATCCGTGCTTGGGCAGTGTATTCGCGTTTATTGGCGAACGCCCAAAAATGTGCGGGAGTACTTGTCCCCCGCGCAGAGGAAATGGTAGGAAGGCGGCCTTCCCTGGGAAAACGGAAAGTCAGTGGACCATGGCGGGCGGGCATGTGGTAGGTAGGGTTGTCTTGTCAGGGACACGTGTCGCTACCCGGGAGGCAGAAATTTGAAAAATGAAAAACGCCTCGTATGCCGCGCTCGCAAGGGTATAAAAGGGCCAAAGGTAGTGTCTTTCGCACTTTGGCCATTTTAGCGAGTTGAAGAGAGAGAAGAGAGAAATCCGAAGAGTCCAGTCGCCGGAGTTGCTGAACCGCCGCCGGAAATCGGAGAGAAGTGACCGTGGAAGTGAATCGGTTCAAGTGACAAGCTTGTTGGTAAGCATTTTCCGTTGATTTTGTGTTGCATTTCGCTGGATTTCGCTTGGTTAGGGTTAGTGTCTGTAAAGCGATGTGTCTTTTCGTTTTTGTAACTGGTAAGGCCGTCGTGGGTGACGGCGGAAATGGGTGGTTTCCTGGGGGGAATGGTTAGTAGTCGCTGTGTTGTGAGTGAGAGGCAGCGAAAAAATGGGTATGGGTCTGGGTGTAGGGTGCTTAGTTTCTGGGTTTTCTGGGTTTTCTGGGTTTTCTGGGTTGGGTGTTCATCGAGTTCATACTCTGATGAAGGTGACGATTGGGGTTTTCTGGGTTTTTGGGGCGGGTGTCACTTGTGAGTGAGGCGGTCGTCAGTCGTATGGTCATGACGTGTTTCCTGCTTGTTTGCAGGGTTAACAGGGTTAACAGGGTACGAGTGTGCAGTAGTTTTCAAGCAGGGCGAGCGCCTCAGATAATTCAACTGTCAAACTAACCCCCAAACGTACAATGTCTTCAGGTACCTCCTAATCCCTTGTATTTTGACTTTTCTGGCAAGTGTTAGAGACCATGGTGGTCATTAGGGAGTTAGAAGAAGGAGAAGAACTGAGTAGTGTTAGTAGTTTCACTACACAGGGCAGTAGCTCTGTAGATTTGGAAGAGGCTCGTCAGTCGCTAGAAGAAACAGTGCAGCGGGCGGCTAGGTTACTAGCCAGGAGAGCGAGTGAGAGGGCGGGCGCTCTTGTTGTATACAGAGGGGGTATGGATCTGGCGACCTCACCTCCATCAAACGTTGAACAAGATCCAGTAGAGGTGTCGGAGGAACAAGTGGTGGAGCTCTCCGACTGTTCAGAGGGAGAGCCCCCGATGTTGAGGGAAGAGCCAACGGGTCCCCTGAGTGGGTCGGCGGCGGAGGGGGAGCGCCTGATCATGGCGCGCGACGCGGTGGCGTGGGACGCCGCGGAGGGGTTTGGGAACCCCGAGGTGAGGGCGACCGTGGGGCCGCCAGCAGAGCCTTCCAAATTTGCCACCGACGAAGATTTGGAGGCGGCCCAGGAGGCGTACTTTGGGCCAGGTTCCGGCCGAGAGGCGAGCGGCATGGCCATCGGCGTGTGGGATGGCAACAATACTATGTGGTGGACTCATCGGCGTGGGTTCATCGTGCACGAGATTTTGTTGCGGGAATGCGATTCCCAAATTCCTTTTACGGATTTTGAGGTAGAGGTACTAAATCACCTCAACTGTTGTCCTGCGCAGCTGGCGGCGAACGCCTGGAGAAGTTTGAAATATCTGCAGTATGCTGCGTGGACAGTGAGCAGGGAGCTCACTGTGAAGTTATTTTTATACTGGTTTTCTGTGAAGCTCGGGGACAACGGGCGGGTGAACCTTCAGAGAAAGGGGGGTGCCCTTCATGGGTTTCCGGCCAGTATAAGCAATTGGAAAAACTGGAAGGATAGATACTTCCCCCTGGTGGACAACGATGTGGAGCGCCCGTGGTGGGTGAGGGATGAAGACGATCGCCCGTTGTTCCCAGTGGCGTGGTCGGACGCCATCACGGGGAGTAGCCCGATCAAGAGAGGGCATTTGAGCGAGGAGGAGCGGCGGACGGATAGGCTGCTAACCTCGTTTTACAAAAATTATGAACAAACATGTAATGTTTTGACTAACACTAACATTTGTCTTTCTTTGTCACGTGTGACTTGGTTGTTTGAGTTGTGTCTAACAAGTTTGTTATTGGTTTTGTAGCAATGAGAGAGGCGCAGAGGAGATCCGACATCCAGGGCGCTGGGGGCTCGGCCGCGGCGGGCCGGGCGGAGAGGAGTGCTGAGCCGGGGAGGGCTCAAGGGAGGCCTCAAGGGGGGATGAGGGCGCCACCAGTCGCGCCAGGCGGGAGGCCAAGGGGTTCGGGCCCTTCGTCTCGCGTGACCTCTGCTTCAGGGGGCGTGGGGCAAGCTGCAGCGAGCCCATCGAGGAGGAGAACTGGGCCACCAGTGTTGGCCCCTGGTGGTATGAGGCAGGCGGGGGGCCCGTCAGAGAGGAGGAGGCCGGACGGGAGGGAGAAGGGCCCAGCTGAGGCGGAGGAACCACCGGCGAAGAGGGCGTGCGGAGCCAGCGCAGCGGATCCTGGGATGTTCATCCACTGGGATGACATGGAGCTGGATCAATTCATTAAAGTGAGCCATCCAGATGGCGACGGGCCCAGGAACCCGAGGATGGAGATGCCGGACGCCCGGCGGGTGAACGAGAACGGGGAGGCTGAGTTCCCCTATCTGCCGGCGCGTCCATTCAGCGGGAGGTTTTCTGGGATAGCTTCCATCCAATCCCTCTATTCCAACGGCACCTATGAGTGGCATGACTCCATGGTCTCCGATGCCTACAGACGGCCGCCAGCGGATTATGCGGCACAGTTCGGTATGATGGCGGCCATGGCCGGTCACGCGGCGCAGACGCTGTCGCATAATCTGGCAAAGGAGGTGGCCCGCTTGAGGGAGGAGGCCAGGACGGCTGGCGGGGCCGAGCAGCTGAAAGCACTGGAAGCTGCCAGGGACCAAGCGCTGGAGGAAGCCCGGGCGGGGCGGGCCCAGTTGAAGAAGCTGGAGGAAGAGAGGAAGAAGGAGAGGGAGAAGAGGAAGAAGGCAGAGCAGGAGGCGGGTGCGCAGCGGGGGGATGCTGCGGCCGCCAGGGCGGAATTGGAGGCGTACCGGGCGGGGGAGGCCCAGAGGTTGGAGCGCGCGCGTCGAGACGAACGCCGCCAGTGGTATTGGTTTTACATCCAAGCCACATCGCGAGGGTTCGAGAACTGCAGGAAGCAGTTGGCCTTCTTGAACCCAGGGCAAAATGAGGCGGGCCTTGATTATACCTATGAGGTGCTGCCTAACGGTCAAGGCGGTGAGGAGATCCGTATGCGCGCGGATGACGACGAGCCCGGGACGCCAATGCCTGATCAGCCGGAGGATTGGACCATCCATGCGCTGGAGGTTCAGGAAGGGCGCTCCCCTCTCAGACCAGGGGACGAAGGTTATGTGCCTCCGGCGGACGTCCAGAGCACCGCGGGCAATGAGCCGGACGTTGAGCAGATGTTGATTATCCCGGATAGCGGAGGTGCCGAGGGTAGTGGCGACCATGCTCCGGGGAACGGCGAGCCGGTGATTCTGGACGATTAGGGCGTCCATGATTTGTAATCTTGGGGGGTGTTCCCCGTTTTGAATTTTCTGGGCGTGTGTGCCCTCTTTTTTTTTTTTTGTTAATTTGTATGGGGTGTGTGCCCCTTTTGAACGAATTTGTTGGCCAGTGGGGCCTTGATTAATGCAGGCCATAAGGCCATTTATTTTATGCTTTGATAATTATAACTGCTGTTATTTCATATCTGTTGTGTTTGATATTTGCGCAAGTGTATGTATGTGGGTGTGTGTCCGCCCAACTGAGTTGGCGATCGGACTTTTGGGCTAGCCAGCCAAGAGGTAAGGGACCAGCATGGCGTATGAGCAACTTCTCGGCTCATGGGCGCGCGGAGCGCCAGAATGAAAGCGTATGGAGGCGTCCCTCCAGCCTTCGAGCTCTTCTTTGGAGCGAATATTACGTGTAGTGAGACGTTGTGAGTTAGGCTGTGCCTAAGCGAGAGTAATTGAAACAAACGCGAATGTAAATGAATCGAATAAATTCAAGAGAATGCCATAGTAATATTGATGAAATATATTGGCGGTCGTTACATAAAGTAAGTAATTGCAACACGTAAAAGCGTACAAGAGATTACATAAATGTGAAAATACATTAATGAAATCGGAGTGTGATATTGTTGACCGTGCGGTCGAGATACTTTCTGAGGCTCGCGACATTCCATGTATTTGGCAGGCGGCGGCCGTCCAAAGTAGAGAGTACGTACGCGCCACCAGGGATAACTCTGGTGACCCGGTATGGTCCTTCCCAGTTGGGATGGAGCTTGCCGTGCGAGCGGTTCAGGCGGTCGTTGGCCACATCGCGAAGAACGAGGTCGCCAACGTCAAAGGATCGGTGTCTGACCCTTTTATTGAAATACTTGGCCATGCGCTCTTTGTAGGCGGCCTGGCGGATGCTGGCGATTTCTCGCACCTCCTCAAGTTCGTCTAGAGCTATTGCTCGACAGCCTCGGTTTGCCTCCTCATTGTAGTATAAGACCCTGTCGGAGAGAAAGGCGGTCTCAGCTGGAATCATGGCGGGCGACCCGTACGTGAGGGTGTAAGGTGCCTCGCCTGTGGATTCTTGAGGGGTGATACGGTAAGACCAAAGGACGGTTGGGAGTTCGTCCGCCCAGCGGCCTTTGGCGTTGTCGAGCCTGCGCTTCAGCCCATTTAAAATGATGCGGTTGGCGAGCTCGGTTTGGCCGTTGGTCGAGGGATGCTCGACTGAAGTGTTACCGAGGGAGATGTCATACTGGGTGCAGAAATCGCGGAAGGATTCACTGATGAATTGGCGGCCGTTGTCGCTGATGATTCTCTGCGGGACGCCAAAACGTGATAGTATGTTCTGCAAGACGAATGTTTTCATCTGGGCAGAGCTGATTGATGTTACTGGTTCAGCCTCGATCCACTTTGTGAAAAGGTCGATCGCGACGATGAGGAACCGGCGCTGGCCCGTGGCGGTCGGAAACGGCCCGAGGATGTCGATCCCCCATACGTCAAATGGCCAAGGGGATTCCATTGGGCGCATGTCTTCGCCCGGAATATGGATGCGATTGGCGTGCTCCTGGCACTTGTGGCAAGTTTTCACCAGGGCTGTGGCGTCCCGTATGATCGTGGGCCAGTAGTACCCCGAAATGAGCACTTTGCGTTTGAGGGTGGGCGCCGCTTGGTGTGAACCGCAGAGTCCCTCGTGGAGCTCCTCGAGAATGAGGCGGGCGTCGTTTGGCCCTACGCATCTGAGGCAGGGCATGGAGTGACCTCGCCGATAAAGATCATTCCCCCAGAGGAAGTAATGCGCAGCTCGGCGCACCACTTTTCGAGCTTCGTTTCGGTCTGCTGGGAGGGTGCCATCCCGAATGTAGGACATGATGGGCGTGCGCCAATCAGCCGTTGTTGAGATAGCAAGGACCATGGGGCCCTCGATTGATGGGCGTTCTAAGGTAGTGCGGATGATGGAGGAGCGACTCCGAGCATCTGGCTTAGAGGCCAGTTTGGCTAGGGCGTCCGCTCTAGTGTTCTTAGAACGCAAGATGTGTGAGAATTGGGCGGCCCGGATATGATGGCGCAGGATGTACTTGGCTTTTTCCACGTACTTGAGGATGGTGGGCTCTTTGGCCTCGAAGTCTCCCTTCATGTGACCGACCACCAGCTGGGAGTCGCTATAGACGTGGATGTCCTGGGCGCCCATGCCCACGGCGAGTTCGAGGGCCGCGATGAGCGCCTCGTATTCGGCCTGATTGTTCGTGGCCGGGAAACGTATGTCGATGGCCTGTTCAATGCTGTAACCATCAGGGGATTCAACAATCACGCCCGCGCCACGGAGCTTGGCGGATGAGGCCCCATCGATGTAGAGGTTCCACACGATGAGGGTAGGATTGGCGGGCGTCATCTCTGCGACAAAGTCAGCCAAAGCCTGGCCTTTGATGGCGCGTCGTGGCTCGAAAGACAGGCCGAATTCAGAGAGCTCAATCGACCAATTGACCAGGCGGCCGGCGATGTCGGGCTGGTGAATGATCTGCCTCATAGGGCGGTCGGTGCGAACGATGATCACGTACTGTTGGTAATACGGTCGCAGCTTCCTTGTGGAAACAAGGAGGGCGTACACGAGCTTTTCGAGTAGGTGATATCGTGTCTCGGCGCCCGTGAGGACTTTGCTTGAAAAGTAAATGGGGCGCTGCTCATCCTTTTCCTCGATGATCAGGACGGAGCTGACTGCCACATCGGTTGCAGCCAAGTAAACGTAGATAGGCTTGCCGGGCAAAGGGGTGGTGAGGATAGGCGGCCTGCTCAGGTACGCCTTCAATTGCTGGAACGCCTCTTCACATTCAGCCGTCCATGTGAAGTTCTTCCCTCCTTTAAGAGTTTTAAAGAAGGGTAAGCACCGGTCGCCCGATCTTGCCAAGAAGCGGTGGAGCGCCGCTATGCGCCCGTTGAGGCGTTGTACCTCCTTTAACGTCTTTGGGGACGCCATGTCGATGATGGCCTGGCACTGGTCCGGGTTGGCCTCTATCCCACGTTGGGAGATCATGAAGCCTAAGAACTTGCCCCCGGCGACCCCGAAAGCGCACTTGGCGGGGTTGAGCCTCAATCGGTAGTGGCGGAGGATCTGGAAGATCTCCTGTAGGTCAACGAGGTGGTCGCCACCAGCCTTCGTCTTGACGACCATGTCGTCAACGTAGACCTCGATGTTTTTCCCGATGTTGTCTTGGAAGAACCTGTCCATCATACGTTGGTACGTGGCGCCCGCGTTCTTCAGGCCGAAGGGCATGACGTTGTAACAGTAGATGCCCTGTTCAGTGATAAAGGCCGTCTTGTCGACGTCCTTGGGATTCATCTTGATCTGATTGTATCCCGAAAAAGCATCAAGGAAGCTCAAGGTGGCGTACCCACAGGTGTTGTCCACCAACTTATCGATGCTGGGGAGTGGGTGAAGGTCCTTGGGGGTCGCCTTGTTAAGGTCTGTGAAGTCCACACACATCCGCCATTTGCCGTTGGGCTTGGGGACAAGGACGACGTTGGACAGCCAGGTGGGGTACTTGGTTTCCCGAATGAACCCGGCCGCCAGCAATTTGTTCACTTCTTCTTTGGCGGCAAGCTGCCGCTCTAGCCCCAGGACGCGTTTCTTCTGAAAGATTCCCGGGCGGTCATCAACATCGAGAGAGTGCATGACCAACTGGGGGTCGACGCCGGGCATGTCCGACGCAGACCACGCAAAAATGTCGCCGTTGGCGAGCAGAAAGTCAGATAGCCTGGCTTGTTCTTGAGCGGGTAAATCCGCAGAGATGCTCACTGTTCTCTCCGGGTGCCCGGGGAAGTGAATTTGGACGAGTGTGTCCGAAGGTTTGGGGCGTGCGCCCTCGACCTAGTACGACAGATAAAATGCGTATAAGTAAAGAGATGTAGTGGAAAATGAGTTCATTGAATAAATGATTTCATTAATCTGATAAAATGGGCGTCCGCCATGTGTAGGTCGGAGCGTACAATTAGAATGACATAAGGGGGGCCTTAAGCATTTTGTAGGAAAGGGAAATAAACATAGACATGAAAATGAAAAACAACTAATCTTAAGGCCGGGCGGCTAATCCACCCACTAGAAGTAGTTGCTAAGTGAAGGAGCGTCAGCCACTGATGTGGTATACCTCGTCGCGGAGGTCAATGATCTCTGACGTGCCCATGTCTGTGTCCTCCCCGGCGGGCTCCGGAGGAGGGGAGTCTGGGATCCCTTCCATGAGTCGGCGGGTCTGGTACCCGGGATCGATCATTACGCGAGCCAGGCTTGTGGCATAGCAGCGGCGACCTTCGAGTTGATCTCCCCTTATACTCGCAGTTCCCCAACGTGTAGGGAATTTCATGAGTAGGTGGGCAGTGGAGATCACTGCTCTGAAAGCGTTCAGACTGGAGCGCCCGAGGATTGCGTTGTATGCTGAAGGAGCGGCTACAACGATGAAGCTGGCGTACGTAGCTGCGGTCCTCGGCGGGTCGCCATCACCCTCGAGGGTGAGCTTGGTTTCGAGTACCCCTTCGGCGGGCGTTCTTGTCCCAACGAAGCCAATCAGAGGCTCGTTGAAAGGCTTCAGGGCGCTCAGCGGGATGCCCAGGTGCTCGAAGGCATGAAAGTAGAGGATGTCTGAGGAGGATCCTTGATCTACCAGCACGCGCCGTACGTCGATCTCGCCTATGCGCGCCGTTATAACCATAGGCTCATCATACTCCACGGGCTTGAGCTCGTCGTGGGTGAAAGTGATAGGCGCGTGAATGTCCTCGTGCGAGCGCTTGGTGCTCGTGTAATGCATGCACATTATGGAGCGCATGATTTGCTTTCGGTTGTGGGGGGTCTTGTGCATGTGAATTCCCCCAGAGATGGTGTTCACAACGTTGCGGACGGGCGCCTCAGAGTGTTTCGAGCCGCCACTTCCGCCCTCAGCGACCTTTCGATTCTTCTGATGGGAGGCGTCCCCATCAGACTCCGGCCGCTTTTTCTGCTTGTATTCGGCCAGGTGACCGTCTCGGATTAGCTGCTCGATTGCATCCTTCAGGGAGATGCACTCATCTGTAGTGTGACCATAGCCGTTGTGATAACGGCAATGTTTGCTGGTGTCCCGAGGGCGGCCGGTCTTTACCGGGAGGGGCCGGGCTACCGGAAAGAACTCAAGGTTTCCGCAGGCGCGCAGGATCTCTGACCTGGAGACGGTCAGGATGTGGTATGTCGGGAACTTGCCCGTGAAGGGCGTGCGCTGGGCCCCTGGGGAAGAGTTGGAAGAGCGGTCATGCCTCTTCCATCTCCCGTTGCCATTCCCATTGGCGGGCGGGGCTCGGGTGCTTGTCTGGGCGTTCTGCATATCCTTCAGCTTGCTGAAGCGACTTTTGGAGGCAACCTGGTTGTCCTCCTTCAGAATGAAATCTCGGACCTGCTTCAACAGTGCGTCCAGGGTTTTGGGGTTGGCGAGCGCCAACTCGTTCGACACGTTGCCCGGGCGTAAGCCCTGTTTGAAAGCGTGGATGGCCACGCTGTCCTCCAAGTCCTCCACCTCGTGACAGCGCTCGGAGAAGCGCTTGAGGAAATCCCGGAGGCTCTCGCTGGAGCCCTGAATAAGGTCTGCCATGACCGTGGAGGGTTTTTTGTACACGATACTGGTGGCAAAGCGCTTCAGGAAGGCGGCCTCCAGCTCGTCGAAGTTGTGTATGGAGTAATCGGGGAGGCGGGCATACCAATGAAGTCCCTCTGGACCAAGAGTGGTAGGAAAGAGCTTGCACTTCTTCCCTTCAGTGAGTGAGGCCAGTTGGACGTTAGCATGGAACGCCTTCAAGTGCAGATTTGGGTCTGCAGTTGGCTCGTAGGGGACCATCTTCACGGGCATCTTGAAGCCCTGAGGCACGATATCGCGCTGGATCTCTACGGCGAACGGTCCCTTCTGGGGGATGAAGGTGCCCGGCTCGTCTTCGAAACCAGCAGCAGGTGCGTTTTCTTGGGCCGAGGCGGCCGTGGTGTTACGGCGGCCGGGGTTCGACCCCTGGGGAGTGCTATGAACCGATAGGCTCTGGAATTCACGACGTAGGGATTCTGTCTGCTCCCTCATCATGCTGCGAAAGATGGCCATAATGTCCATGGCCTGGAAGGTCTGGCCCGTCGCGCCCATATCGGCTGGTGGTGCAACCCGAGAGGGCGCTCCCTCGTCTCGATGTTCCTCTTGTTCCTGATTTTCCTGGGAGCCTAGGGCGTGCTCCTGGGAATCAGAGGGTTCGTCCAAGAGCTGATCGCGAGGAGAGTCGCTGTGAGCCATAGAGAAGTGGAAATCACCTAGTTTAACAAGGTAAACGTGGGTGAGTTAGCTTCTGTAAAGAAAAAAGCAACAGAGGGCGGGCGTGAGAGCCCGTACAGTTCAGCAGGTGAGGAGGTGAGTCCCCACAGACGGCGCCAATGATAAACTGGAAAATGACTGGCACTTACCTAGTTCACCGGAGAGGGCTGCAAGAGCCAAGACTTGAGCAAAGACCTGCAAAAGCTTCACAGGGGGGCCCTGCGAAGTGTACTCCGACGCTCAAGTTAGTAAGAGAGTAATCAGAGAGTAAGAGAGTTTTAGTGTGTAAGAAGTAGCTAACCTTGAACTGGTGAAATGGGCTCTATTTATAGAGCAGGGAGGAGAGAGGTGGTCAGCGTGCGGGGCGGACCACGTTCTGGGCACGATCTCCACCAGCGAAGATGGTGGAGACCGGGATTTGCGGAGCAAGGCAATCGTGGGAGATCGCGTGTTGTGTTTCTAGGCGGGCGCCTAGAAACTGGAGATCGTGGGAGAGCTGGTTCGCAGCCCACGATCTCTCGTAGCGTGGATTGCGGAGCAGGGTGATCGTGGATGGCCACGTGTCATTTTGGGGGACGGGCGCCAAGACCCAGGATGGATCATGACCGCCCCTAAGTGTGTTTAAGGCGCCCGATTGACTCGAGGGCGCTTCGCAAGGTGCGGAGGGGAGAAGAGGCCCGGTGCGAGGGCCGTTTAGGCGTACGCCCAAATAGTGATGTATCAATCCCTATTAAATAGTAATGAAGTCAAAGCTAGTATTGAATTAGTGGGAGTATCTAGGAGTAATTTAATGAGGATAATTTAATCTTTTAATATCAAATTTCTCTTTATTTTAGATACATTAATCATTTTCTTAGTCTTGTGTGTATTTATCTTAAAAAATAAATATTTTGGGACAAATTTACTATACTTATTAATCAATTTTCTTACAATTATTTAAAAACAGAAGTTTCAACGAATATTTGTTGAAGTTTAGTCATCGTCTTGGTATTCTTCACCTTATCATGAACATAGGGAATTGGTGAGATAATGGATTAAGCTTTCAATGTGTTATGGTCGTGGACTCGTGGGCCACTTAGCTACATGCAATTAATCACTATTTATGGAAATGGAAGTGAGTAAGTGACCTCCAAAATGACATAATCATGAATTGAGTAGACGATAACGAGTGGTGTTACATTCCAATTCACTTTTTGGAACCTATAGACTATAGAGTAGTGGCCTTATTATTTTGGAATAATATATATATATATATATTTTAATTCTATAGATTGCATATAAAATTTTGTAAATTATAAATGTAAAATTATTTCTTTTGTATAAAAAGATTATCTTATTAATTTTTTTCACTAAGAATAAAACATATTTTTTTTATTGTTGTTATATTTGAAATTTTTATTGGAGTAAACTAACAAAAAGTCCACACACACAGCTTTGCGTTGACGTCGGATTGTCGTCGTTTTCAACGACATATCGGCGGTGGTTTCCCTCTTTTCTGTTGGGCAATGTTGAAAACCCCTCCCCCGTGAGGGTCTCTCTCACTCTTTATGAGAGTGTTACTTTGTTTCTAGGATTTTGTGGCGGCGATGTTCTGGATCAAGACTCTCACAACGACTTTCTGCGGCGGCAACTTTGAACTAGGCATTTCACGACGGCTTCTGACTTCCACGAAAACTTCCTGGTTTGGTTATGGTTTTTGGGTGCTCTTCCACAACGTCGTTTTGTTTTATGAAATTATTATTGTTGCTTTGAGTCTGATTATGTTTTTATTTAGAATAGCCACTGGGGTTGCTTGTTGTCCTGATTGGAAGTGTTTGTCTTTTTTAGATGACATTATTTATGTTTTCAGTTATTTAGATGATTGTAGCTTTAGTTGGATCCTTAGATCCGCTAATTTGGCAGCGGATTGTCTTGTCAATTTGTCTGAAATGAGGATGAGTCCTCTTGTATGAGTTACAAACCCCCTACCTTCGTCAGTTGATATCCTGTCTACTGTTGGTGTTTATGCTAGGGAGAGGATGACTATTTTTGCTTTGTTTTCTTTTGTAATATGCTTGGCTTTACCTTGCTATTGAATGAATTATGTTTCAAACAAAAAAAACTAACAAAAAAGTCGCTAAGAGATACACTGCATTATTATTTTGGCCAAAGTGTAAATTTGGTCTCATATCTTTTGTTCAGTTCCCAATTCGGTCTTATATCTTTTTTTGTTGCATTTTTTGTCTCATATCTTTAGGTCAGGTCCTATGTCTTTTTTGTTACAAATTTGATCCTATATCTTTGGGTCCATTACAGAATAGGTTCTATATCTTTGGGTCAGGTGTAAAAGTGATATCATATCTTTGTAAAAGGATCAATTAGCAATTTATCGTTTTGTAAAGATATGGAACCAATTCTGCAACCTAACCAAAAAATGAGACAAAAAATAATATGAGACCAAATTAGGATCTTTTGCAAAGATATGAGACTAAAAGTGCAATAAAAAAAGATACATGACCAAATTGAGAACTTAGCAAAAGATATGAGACCAAATTTGCACTTTGACCTAATATTTTTGAAAGATCAAAATGTCTTCTTTAGGCTCCAAAGACCACGTCATTTACACTAATTAGTCCCTTGGTTAAGTTTTGTGAGTTCAAACTAACTTAATTAGTCCCTTGATTAAGTTCTGTGAGATCAAACTAACATAAATGATAAGTTGTCACTTGTTATGTTATATAAATGCTTATGTGTCACGTTGGTTTAACTTATCATAGTAAACTCTTTCATAATTCAAAAGAATTTTGGCTTAATATGTCATGCAATTCTGCTTAACTAATGAGGGCATTTATTTATCCTTTATTTAATAGCTTGGCAAACATGCGTTGTTTGATTGAATACACATTCTCAAAAAGTTTCGGTAGTTAGAATACAAATTATGGAAGAAAAAGAAAGGAGATATGTGATAATTTTATTATTCCATCCTTTTTTTTTTCTTTTGCCAGAATTATTCTTTCTCTATCCCAAAAGTTAAAAATTAAACAAGAAAAATCAACGAAATATTAATTCTTAGTTCCTTACTTTTTTTTCTTCCTCATATTTTAAATATCTCAAATCCAAATTTTTTTAAAAAGAATTAACACCGAAATTAAAAAAGATATAAAATTAAAATAGAAATTGAATTCACAAAGTAACAAGATATGCATCTTATTTATTTTTCTAGAAAATATAATAAAATAATTTGTTTACTACATTTGTTATATTTAACAAATTATAGAAGAATGGAAAAAAGTGAAAAACCCACTTGTTTTCTTATATTGGCTCAAGCTTCATGTCTTACAAGATTTGTTAAAGAGTATAAAAATGTTAAATACATTTACATTAATTATACTTTTTTCAAAGGGTGTTGACTCTTAAGACATAACTTAATTCACTCTACCTGATTGAGAGCTTTGTTTTTGACTTTCAATGTTCAAAGTTTACATTACTTGGTTAACCATTTAAACAATGAATATTAAGAACAAAAAATCAACTACTATAAGATTGGTATAACAAACCACTAGTAATTTAACGGAAAAACTTAGACAATTTTTTTTTTTATCCTTTTACGATAAGAGATGAGTTACAAATTTTTTTTTGGGTAAATTACAAAATAGGGTCCTGTGGTTTGGCCCTGTTTTAGATAGGGTACATGTGGTTTGAAAAGTTTCAAATTGGGGCGTGAGGTTAACTCTGTTTGCAAAATAGGGTCTAGGTGGTTTTGACCGTCAAAAAACTAACGGTGCACGTGATAATTTGCCTAACAATCTCAGGGTCTTTAGTTAAAATACTATTTTAAGACCCTAACTATTTTTAACCAACACAAAAATAGTATTTTAAAATAGTATTTTAACATGACGACGTAAGAAATAGGGATTCAAACGCAAAAAAATTAATAGTTAGGGTCTTAAAATAGTATTTTAACTAAAGACCCTGAGATTGTTAGGCAAATTATCACGTGCACCGTTAGTTTTTTGACGGTCAAAACCACCTAGACCCTATTATGCAAACGGAGTTAACCTCAGGCCCCAATTTGAAACTTTTCAAACCACATGTACCCTATCTGAAATAGGGCCAAACCACAGGACCCTATTTTGTAATTTACCCTTTTTTTTTTTGTCACATATCATATTTTTAACGATAAACTTGATAACAGAACATTTTTTGAAAATATATGTCTGTTCCATTATACACCCTGTTTGTTGCTCAAACTACAAATATGATCAATATGATATGTAATCACAATAACCAAATTCAAACATCACGATAACACAGTTTAATTAAAAATAGTCAAAACAAAAGGTAACATAAAAAATACAAAATTCATGAAAATAACGACTCATTAACTAAGTGGGTCACATTAAATTGAATGGATGAATTCAAAAGTGAATAATCCACCATATGGAAAAATTCCTCTGGCAAGAGATTCAAAACTTCACATCCAGTTTTACTTTACTCTATGTCAATGGCAAGAAATTCAGCATCAATCAATAAATTAGTTTACATATTTGACTACCTAAACTCACACTAGTTGACTACCTTAACAAGAGCCAACTATGCATATAACTAATTAGCTATGTGTAGAATGTGTCTGTGAAAATTAACTGAGTCACTCGTCTTCTGACACGAATGATTTACCTTTTCTCAGCCAGTTCACGTACTGCTCTTGCTCTCTTTTGTGTAGGTAGTGAAGGAGGAACATGATCAAGTCTCCCCCAATTCCCTTGGATATCAGATATTGCTTGATTGAATCTTGCAGTTCAGGATCCAATTCACTTCACATAGAAGATATTACAGGGTAAGACTATGACATGAAGATAGAAAATTAATACTAAAGCATCCAATAACATAGATAATGCAGTTATGTAATTTTAAAAAAAATGATGCACTTAAGATAAGCACGTCTACTGAGGAATGGAGGAAGCAAGGACAATGAGATCGACTCATTTTGCGTCTCTGTTTAACTTTCTAAAGAGCACGAAGGGTATATGAGAGGAAAGGAGTTCTGTTGTTAATATACAGAACTTGATCAATGTGAAGATTCTCAGTCCTGGTTGTAACAAATAGTTCTAATGTTACCATCTTACTTTTATCAAATTGGAAATAAAATTGAGATAACTATCAAATTAAAAAGTTCAACAGATACTCAGAAAGGTTGAAAATGTATACTTCTGTTTCAGAATTTTATTTCTATTTTGGGGCGCGGGGGATGAAATTCTTTACGGAAGTATGTTTTCTGAGTCCAAAATGAAATGAAAAACAAAACCAGTTGAAGGCCCCATTTCGTGTTCAGTAGAAAAAATTAATAGTCCAAACTCCAAAGGAATACTCAGAAAGACAAATATCTGACAGCTCTTAGGAATGATGGTCATAACGTGCCATGTTAAAAGTAAAAACCACAAAAAGTTGGTAAGTCCATAAGTAAGGTATATAAAAGAGGATTTGACAGTTTGGCACAGGGATCTTGGAGGTAAAACCAGCATAAGGTGGTCATTTTTTGAAATTGTAAGCACGAAAGAACTAAAAAAAAAATAACAAAATAGTGCAGATGGAAGTTTTACTAAGGGGAAAAAGAAGGGTGTTAGGAATTAACTGAGGACACCAAATTATCCAAGCGAATTAAATTAGATCTTATAAGAGATGGTTAGGTATTTAGAGCAAGTAGTATCTACAACATCAGTCTACAATTAATATAACAGAGAGAACTGCAAATTACTTAACTATACACCATGAAGATCAAGTTTATGTAAGCAAAATTATGACTAGATTATGCATATCAACACATAACACATGTACACAAGCCATGTGGGGTATGTTACCTGAACTTGGGGCCCCTGTAAATGGAGGATCCCAGAGATGTTGTTGATGGGAGATAATAAGCATTTTTTATGTCAAAGTCAGATTTATCAATAGATTCCTCGAAAGCTTGACAGTTGAATTGTAACATGGAGCTCAGAGTTGGCTTTTTTACAAACACATTCATAAAGACATCCCTTGGAAACTTACCACCTCTCTCAGAGGTAGGTGGTGGCCCCAGAATTGCTGAAACTGCAACCTCCTCACCAGAATTGCATCTTCTACGCAAAACCACATCTTTAGAATTTTTTGAATCCCAGTCTACCAAAAAGTCTCCTAAAGAACCAAATTGACCAGCCTGTATCCATGAGGATGCACATAAAACTCAATCTATTAAGATGGGTTATATACACAAGCACACAAGCTATGTTGTTATACAGACAGACATCTACATAACATGCACATGTCTTTGTATGTGCTAAAAAAAGGTGCAATCTAGCATTTCACAGCAACTAGGATAATTTCCAAGAGGTCAAAACCTTATATTGGTCCCTAAAGTATAGGGTGAATTTCGTTTTGGTCCATAAAGTTCTTTTTTGTTCCATTTTGGTCCTTAAACTTTTCAATTTGTTCAATTGTTAGTCTTTTTGTGATTTCGTTTGATTTTTGTCATTATCTCTGTGCTGGACAACTGACCTATATAATTTCTTTCTCATAAATGTCTTAAAAAATGAATTAAAAAATTAGAAAAATAAAAACCCCCTCATCTCATTGTCTCAATCATCTGTTCAGCTAGAAAATAACAGCAGAAATCAGATAGAGGACCAAAACAGAATGACAAATACTTTAAGAACCAAAATGGAAATCACCCTGTACTTCAGGATGAATATGAGGTTTTGACTTTTCCAAAATAGAGGGTGAAACTGAAAATCAACACAGCCATATCACATCAATCCCATTGAGCATTCTGGGTCCAACAATCAATGTTGAATAAACTTGCATAGAGTACTGAATGAACAATCACCGCCGACAAAAGGCGCACACACAAAAACAAACATACACCAAAGCACTCACTAAACAAGTACAGAATCACAGTGAAGCTTCTGTGAAGAAAATTGGGAACACAAACAGAGGAAATAGGATGCGTATTAAAGCATTGGGATTCCATCGAAAATGGAAAGAATGAGAGAAAGAACCTGAAAGGGATTGGAAGAGAGTTCAAATTCGATCTCGGATTTCAAGACCTTGAGCAATTCAAGGTCTTGAACAGCTTTCAAACCCTTCCTCAAATCTTTTACCTTCGGCGCCATGCTCCCTTTCGCGTTACAGCCTAATGAGTAGAGACTTCATACATTACCGTCCTTTCACTCCTTTCTTGCCTATGCTTAAATTGATTTCCACGGTCTAAACCTGCAATTTATGACAAGGGGAAAGTCTCAAATTGGTCCTTTACGTATGGGGTAAGTTTCAAATAAGTCCTTTATCTTTCATTTGTTTCAAATTGGTCCCAAAAATACTTTTTTTTGGTTGCCCAAGGTATCCCACAGCCCGATGGGCTAAGGACTAATTCTTTGCGGATCTGAGCTCCATTTAAGGGTTTGCCGCTGGCCAATTGGTTGCTGCATACACAAGGTGGGGATCGAACCCTCGACACTTGCTTAAGCGACTTAGTGAGCTAACCACTAGACCAAGTCCCAAAAATACTTAATGTGATCATATTTCTCTTATTTGATATTTCAAGCTCCAATGTGACAAATTTAAAGCTATGAGTTTCTTTTGATGAGTACTTTGATACCATAAACAAACATGATCAAATCAAGTTCCAAAAGTAGATAACTTTTTACGGTCAAACAAGTAAAATCGGTCATATGTCTCTCATTAGAAGTATGAATGCTGTGAATTTGAAACTATGTACTAACTCTTAAAGAGTTTTTTCCGTGATAAGTTAAGATCGCTAACAAATGAAGTCAAATCGTGTCCGAAAAGTATTTTAGAAATTAGTACTCTTATTTCGTACCACTAGATTTTAAAAATCATTATAGATTTTTATTAATAGTTTGTTTTTAAAATATTTTTGTTGAGAAAACTTACCTTTTGATCCCTCAATTGTTACTGAGTTAATAATTTAGTTCCTGAATTTTACACAATTGTTAATTTTTTGGTCTTTGAACTATAGGAAAATACGAATTAATCTCTGAATTTTACCCCACCGTCAATCTTTTGGTCCCTGATTGTGGTATAAAGATCCACAATGGGAAACAATTCAAAGACCAAAAGGTTGAATATGGTGTAAAATTCAAGGATTGATTCGTATTTTCTTACAATTTAGGGACAAAAAAGTTGACTGTGTAGTAAAAATGTAAAATTCAGGGACAAAAAAGTTGACAATGATGTAAAATTCAGACTGATTCATACAATTCAGGATCAAAAAGTAGGTTTTCTCTGTAACTACTTTTTTTTTTTATTTCTTATTTTTTAAAAATAATTTTAAAATAAATTTCTCTTTTTTTTTTCTTTTTAAAAAAAGGCGAACGGGTCGGATCTAAAAAAACCCGCCCAAATGAAAAAAGCGTACAGTAGAGCCAGCTTCTTGGTGAAGTCACACACTCACAAGTCACAACCTCACAGACCATTTGTTTAGGGCTTTAGAGCCAAAAGTGTTTAAACCCTTTCTGTTACTCTCTGCCGGTGACGGTGGTCCTCGGCGTCGGCGACAGCCATGGGCAACGATCAAGACATGAGCAATTGGACTGATCTGTTGCATTCTTCCACGAAGCTTCTCGAACAAGCTGCTCCTTCAGCTCAGTTCCCTCCACTCCAGGTTCACATCCTTATCTTCTCTCGCTTTTCGTTTCTGTTTGATTATCGAGGAAATAAACAGGAAAGGAGAACAAGGAAACCACACTTTTAGTTAGGTTTTGAGTTCTATGATTCTCTCTTCGCTACTCAAAGTGTGTTTTGAATTGCCATTGTCATGTTCTTTGTGCGAGTGGAAGTTCCTTATACCTGGAAAACCTTAAATGTAGTGTCGGCATCGAGAAAATAGTAAACTAAGAGAAATTTGACCAAATGTCTTAGATGTTGTCAAAGAAATACTTTTACATTGAGTCTGATACAGCATTTTCTTTTTCCGGTGTTTACTTGTAGTGTTGTTTTATAGTTGGTTTCTGGGATGGCTAAATGAAAGACACTGAAAAACTCTGGTTACATACACACTGAAAGTAGGAAAGCATTATGAAGACGCATATGCATATCTAGTTATCTATATTTTGACTGTAAACTGGTTTTTCGAATTTGAACAAGTACATGGATAAGGGTTCATTCCTCCCAGTAGGAATTGTCACCTATATATATATATATTTGTGATTTATACAATTTAAGTTAACTTTAATTCCTTGTTCAGAGGAACTTGGATCAATTGGAAGCATTATCTAAGAAGCTCAAATCCAAGACCTTAAGGACGGAAGCACCTTCTCAATCTATTGCTGCTACAAGGTACTTTGGTGGAGGTTTTTTTGGAAAATTGGTTATCATTTGTAAATAATTCAATCATTTAAAAAGAGTAGCATAATTATCTGTTGAAGATATTTCAAAATGTGTTCCGTTCATTTCTCCCAATGCAGAAATAGATTTTTTTCAATTTCTATTGCAATGACAGGCTGCTTGCTCGTGAGGGGATAAATGCTGAGCAGCTGGCACGGGATCTGAAGTCATTTGAGTTGAAGGTTAATATATATCTGCATGATTCTAAATTTGTACTTTGCAATAGTTGTTTCTTTGCCACTGTCTGAATTTAATTTGAACATTTTATCATTTTGTTGCCTTAATTATAAAACTCTGTATATTCCATATTTTATTGATATTTCTTACATTTCATATGAGGATTTGATTGAATCTCAACTTAACCTTGGTTCAAATTGCACCCATCTCCTTATTTTTTCATTATATATTTTGTTTAGCAATGAAAGTAGTTTTCACTTGAAGTTTGAAGTTCCTTTTAAGTTTCTTTCTTTGGTGCGTATACATTTGTTTTTCATGATTTCTTAGTGTACACCATTATTTTGCTGATGTTGTACTGAGTTCACTTCATTCATTGGTTCTTCTATTTTCATTTGAAGACAACTTTTGAGGATGTTTTTCCTGCTGAGGCAACAAGTGTTGAAGAGTATCTGCAGCAGGTGACTTTCACTCTTTACATTATTTCCATCTAGACCTTTTGTGAATAGAGCAGTGAAAAATTTACAATATTGTATACTATGTTCCCCTCAGGTTCATGAAATGGCTATGGTATCAGCAGTGCAGGAGGCCCAGAAGGATAATCTCAGAAGTTTTGAAGATTATATGATGAAAGTTTTGGAGGTTAGTGTATATTGTCTTCTATTTTATGTTATTATGTCCCAAGTGACATTGGGGAACCCTCCCTCAAAAGCTGTTGAAAGGGGAGAACCAATGCAATTTAGTACTGTACCAAGCATCCCATTCTACTCAATGTTGGACCTAGGCATCCCATACTACCCTAGTCCCAATGATATTACTTAGGGAGTCTTCTACTTCTTTGTAATTTGGATATATTGTCTCTATCCTTTCGGGTTTGGTGTCTATACATTTCACTGTAGATATCTTGGAACTGGACATGGAAAGTCTTGTCTTCTTGCTGTTGCTGATTATTACATGGAAATTTATGCTTTTGATTTTTTTTTCCTTCTTAATGAGACTTGGGTTGAATTATAAATACTGTGGTTGGTTAGAGAGAAGGAAAAGGAACATGTTGAGAATGATCTATGGACGCATAGAAATGAAGTAAGAGTAGTGTAAGTAAATGCTTTTGTTGCATTTATGTGGTTCATTAATGGGAAATTACTTTGCAACTTTTGACATTGGTGATAAGGTAGGTTCATTTGCTCTGGGGTTTTCTCAAATAGCTAATAACAAAGTAGTATTAGATGGAATGTTCATTGCCCGGACTCTGGCTTCTTACTGCTTGGTAGAATTTAATCTTTGGCAGGAGGATTGGCAAAAAGAAAAACGTGATTTCCTTCAGAGTTTAAGCAGAATTTCAACATTACCTAAGACGAACATCATTGATACCAGCAACGTGGGTGCCCGTCCAGGTCAGATTGTTTCAGTGGCTTCTAGTCCTCAAGTCTCTTCTGGTACACGTGGCATGGAGATTGTTCCCCTAGCTAGCAAACCTATTGTGGAGAAAAAAGCATCAGTCTATGCTGATGTAGTTAAAAATCTGAACAAGGCAAGGGAGTCTGGGCTACCATTTAAAGTAAGGCTCCCTATTGATTTGGAACTCTTCAACTTAGAGTGAGGTTTCGCTACATTTAAAAAAAAAAATTGAAAACGGTGGCTGCAGTTGCACATTTGAATGTCATTGTTTCTGATAGCTAATATTTTTCACATTTTAATTGGGCATGATGCCCTGTGGCTGTTCTGGGCTTAGAATACTCTTGCATTTGTTTTGAAGGTCTTTACCATATTATTTTCCCTTAATTACTTATGCTTGTTCACCTTGTTAACTTGCACTGCTCTTCTTAAGTGCTGGTAAACCATGATTTCTCTATGTTTGTTTGTACTTTATATATTTCTCTGTTACTTATTCTTGATTCTTTTCTATGGTTATTAGCCTGCTGCAGCTTTCAAGGGTGCCTATGAAAGTTTAAACATAGATGCAAGTGGTGGAAAATCAGTTACTATGCGGAAGATATGGCACCTTGTTCAGGTCGTACTTGTAGTTGCATACTGTTGACAGAAAAACAGAAAAAAAAATCCTTTGCATGTAGTTCTTTTGCTTCTGGTTGTTGCAAAAGTACTTATATTATTCTCAATAATTTGGGTCAATTAAACAGATGTTGATGGATGAGGACTCAGCGTTGCCACAACGTGTTTCAAGAAGAATGTCACTGATTATTGGTGCGAGACGGCACCTTGAATGGGGACATGAGAAGTACATCGTGGATACCATACAAAGTCATCCTTCACAAGTAATTTTAGATCCAGTACTTTTTGACTGATGTCTACACTTGTATTTCTACTACTTTACTATTTTTTCCGTTCTTGTAGATTGTTTATTCTTCCTTTCAGGGAGTCTGTGTTTACATGCTTTTAAGAACTTCACTTTGATAAGCTTTGTCTCAAATTTTTGGCTCTCTGCCACTTGTTCTATGGTCATATGAAACAATCATCATTTATGAATTTGTACTAGTTTATTGAAACTCATTTTGTGCTTACCTTTTAATCTAATGCTAGGCTGCTCTTGGTGGTGGTGTTGGAAATTTGCAAAGAATTCGTGCCTTTCTCCGGGTTTGTTTCTTACATGCATATTGTCAAAAAAAAAAATGTCAACTGCCCATTTTTTTTTTCCTAAAAAACCTCCATATATAACTTTCTGTGCAGATTCGATTAAGGGATTACGGAGTTCTAGATTTTGATGCTGGTGATGCTCGGAGGCAGCCTCCTGTTGATACCACATGGCAACAGGTGTTCGGCACCTCAATTTTTTCCCCTTACAATTTCAGTTATATTTCATTGTTTTTTTATGTTGACACATCTGTTTTGGGTTTATTCACAACTTTCTACTATATCTAATACCCCTTCTTTGTTTTTTGGAGATAATTAATATTTATTATGGGCTCAAGTGGAAGTTTGGTTGCCTTTTTTCCCTTCTTAAATAGTAATTTTAATTGTAATATAAAATTAGTATCTCAAATGCAACACAATTTGTCTATAGAGTATAGAAGGAAGATTTCTATTGATTCCTTAGATTTCTTCTATTTGTGTTTATTGCATGACTTCTTGATTGCCATGTTTCAACTAATGAATAATTCCAATGTGAAGAAACATTGACTTAAAAGGATATAAACTTATACACTTAGAAACATCGAGTCTTATGCTAATACTACATATTCTTAACCTCGAAACAAGTCGTGTCATTTTCTAATACCCTGCTTATATTTTATCACGTGTTACTGTGGACAGATTTATTTTTGCTTGAGGTCTGGGTATTACGATGAGGCAAGAAATGTTGCCCTCTCTTCTCGTGCTTCACATCAATTTGCTCCTCTGGTACAGCTTGTGGTCTCTTCTTTTCTTTAGCTCTTTAGGGTTGGATCTTTCTTAGTAATTCATTCTTTCTGACAGCTCACAGAGTGGATTCATACTGGAGGCTTGGTGCCAGAAGAGATAGCTACAGCTGCTTCAGATGAATGCGAAAGAATGTTGAGAACTGGTGATCGTGTAGGTAGAGCTGCATATGACAAGAAAAAGTTACTGCTGTATGCTATCATATCAGGATCCCGAAGACATATTGATCGCTTGCTTAGAGATCAACCCACTCTCTTTAGTACCATTGAGGATTTCTTGTGGTTTAAATTGTCAGCTGTGCGGGACTGCCCTAGTGGGTCAACATCCATTGTTCTAAGCGATGGTCTGGTACCATACAGTTTGGATGATTTACAGACTTACCTGAATAAATTTGAGCCTTCATACTATACAAAAAATGGAAAAGATCCGCTGGTATATCCTTACATCTTGCTTTTAAGTATCCAATTGCTTCCAGCAGTGTTGTACATGTCTAAAGAAGCAGGAGATGAAGGATATAACATTGATGCTGCACACCTGTCAATTGTGCTAGCGGATCATGGCGTCCTCTCTGAAGGTACTAGTGCTGGGCAAAAGTTGGGGGTGATGGATGCTTGTGCTGAAGTGTCTAGCATAATAAGGCAGTATGGATCTATGTATTTGCGTCTTGGTGATCTTCAAATGACGCTAGAATATTATGCACAAGCAGCTGCTGCTGTAGGCGGTGGGCGGTTGTCATGGGCTGGTAGAGGCAATATTGATCAGCAAAGGCAGAGAAATCTGATGTTGAAGCAACTCCTAACTGAATTGTTGTTAAGGGAGGGTGGTATATATCTTTTACTTGGTGCAAGAGGTTCTGGAGAAGAAGGTGAATTGGGACGTTTTGTGACTGATCCAAAAGCAAGGCAGCAATTTTTAATTGAAGCTGCTTGCCAGTGTCAGGAGGCTGGATTGTTTGACAAAGTAATTCTTTTAATTTTGTACTGTACCTGTCAGTATCTTCTCTCTATATTCCATTCAAAAGTGCAGATTGTTTATATTACTGTTTCATTTTATAGGGAAAAATAGGAAAAGAAAATGTAATCTACATCTATCACTTGATCTTTATGTTTCTTATACTGATTCGGATATTTTCTTTTTGTGTTCAGTCTATAGAAATTCACAAGAGAGTGGGTGCATTTTCAATGGCCCTGGATACCATCAATAAGTGCTTGTCTGAAGCTATTTGTGCCCTTTTCCGTGGTAGAATAGACGGTGAGAGCCGGACTGCTGGCCTCATCCATTCTGGCAATGAAATTTTGGAGATATACACTTACTATCCAGATGCCAGGTCATATTTAGACTTTATCTTATGCACTTGTTAATACATGGTTATGGTGGGCTATATGATTTGTGATATTTAACTGTCATCTAATCTATTAAGCATGTAAGATTTTCATGCAAGAACTTTCTAGGTCATATTTAGACTTTACCTTGTGCACTTGTTTACTCTTAATTCACCCGATTTTACACCTCCTCAGCTCTCACATGGATCATTTCATTAAAGAAAGGCACTTACAATATTCACTAATTTATTATATTAAATAAATGGTAATGAGGTAGGTGTGAAAGAAGTCCGGGAATGGTGGTGTAGAAATATCATTTTTTATAGATTTAAGTCAGTTCTAAATGTTTTCTTTATTTTGCAACTAATCTTAAATGAGAATATTTCCTTGAGCAGTGGTATGTTTATTGCTAAATTATGAGGTATTCCTTGTGTTTGTCTGTGTGTCAACAAAAAAAAGTTTAAATGTGACTTGAAAATTTATATATGTAGCTTATTATTGTTTGAGTTGCTGCAACTCAGAATAATATAAGATAATTAAGATGTTAAATGTAAATGAAATGGATTGACTGGGAATTTGGGTTTTGGCTCTGCAAATTTAATTGCTTTAATCAATGACGTTCACCTGTCCTGAGAATATGAACAACTGTGTATTCAATTTTCTTTTGCAGCCTTCAAGAGAGAGATCATCTTTTTGAGCAGCAAACTGTGTTAAGACAACTTGAGGCAATATTGTCAATTCATAAGTTGTCAAGAACAGGGCATTACGTTGATGCTTTAAGGGAGGTTGCCAAACTTCCCTTTCTCCCTCTAGATCCTCGAGGCCCTGATATTGCTGTTGATGTGTTTGAAAATTTGTCTCCTCATGTCCAAGCTTGTGTTCCAGATCTTTTGAAAGTAGCTCTCACATGCCTGGACAATGTGACCGACACTGATGGATCACTCCGTGCCCTAAGGGCTAAGGTATGTATATTGAAACAGATAAGAACCTCATAATATCCTGTGGATTCCTTTGTTTGGCTGCCACACAAAAATGTTTTCCTTATACCTTTTGTTGCTTTCAATTTACAAATATGTTGGAAGTGCCTTTAAACCTGTGACTTTGGAAATGTCTCAGGGATTCAGGTTACACTGATATGTTATTTATAATGATTTACTGCTGCGCAAATAAATTATTATCAATTTCTGTACCAGCACAAGAAAAGAAAGTATAAGGGCACTATTGAAATGTCAGTTGACGGGATAAAAAGTGTCACCTTAACAAATTTTTATTTAGAGCTAGAGGTAATTGCAAGTGTCATAGTATAAATTTGTGGGAAATGAGTTTTAGCCAGATCCTTGGTGGGAAAAGTTGCATTTATTCTCATCTTGAAATGTAAGAGTATGAGTGATTGATGGCTTCTGTGTGGTTGTACCTTGCCATGACAAACAGTTGTGTGGAATTTTTGGTCTAGCTTCCTTAGGTTTATTTTTGTATCATAATTTTTAGGCTAATGTAGAAAAGAAAACTCCCATGAAATTTGTTACCGTGCAAAAAATTTCCTTGAACTTTGAGAAGTGACAAAAGGTCCCCTGAATTTTTTATTTTGTTCAGATAACACTTTTTATTAAGATTTTTATTCCAAAAAGAAAAACTTCCATTGTAATTTTATGATTGTTGTTGCATTTTATATTGATCCAAACATAAAATTAACCATTGTTGTAATTAATAGTAGCCAAAAAAATAATAAAGATTTAATTTTTCCTATAAAAATTTTAACAAAATGGGTTATTTGCACAAAAGTAGAAGTTCAGGGTTTTCTTGCACAATGATCAAAGTTCATGTGAGAGGGGCATTTCCTGCATTTTAGCCTAATTCTTAGGTTATTATGTCAAGCAGTTGGTAAGATCGCATCCAGTTGAATAAGAATTTGGTATACGAACTGGGATGCTGAAAGTGCCATTTAACATTTCCTTATTTTATGGATTCTCTTATTGTTTCATAATATTTGAATCTCATCAATGCAGATTGCAAGTTTCATTGCGAATAATATAAAGAGGAATTGGCCTCGCGATTTATATGAAAGAGTGGCTCAGAGCTTGTGAAAGAACTATACTTCTTTGAATTGTCAAAAGGCAATAGAATGTGTTGTTGAAGGTTTTATAGTCTAACCCTTGTAAAGTACTCTCCGGAATTTGCTTGGGATGTTGATGTTTGACATATGTGTACCCACATTTAGCACACCCCATTTTAACCACATGTTATCTGAAGCTATATACGACATTGGATCCAAAATGTGAACACTTTTTGGTTAATTAAATATTTGGTCCTTGTAATTTCACCAAAATTGTAATTTGGTCATTGTGGGTAGGGGTGGCAAAATTTGACCCAACCCAACTACCATTTAACCAACCCAAACCCAACCCATTTAAATAATGGGTCAAGATGGGTTGGGTCCAAAATTGACCCATTAAAATTGGGTTGGGTTGGGTCAAACCCTTGGTTTATCCAACTCAACCCAAATTTGTATCAAAATTACGTAGTTTCATGAAATAGGTGAATATGAATTTTATAAATTTTTGAAAAAATTACAAAATGCCCCTAAATAATTTCAAAATTTACAAAAAGGTCCTTGAACCATAATATTTGAGGACTAAAGTGAAAATTATAAAAAAAATTTGGTGGTTAAATTGTAATTTTGAAAAATATCTTGATACGAAATCAACCTCCCCCATAGAGAAGAGATCTAAAGTCAATTATAAATTAGTCCTAAATTTGAAAAATAAATGTATTTTAGTCCAAAAAACCGTGCGTTTAATAGGAGGATGAACTTTACAATTTTTGCAAAAATTATAAAATGCTACCAAATGTTTTGAAAATTTACAAAAATGTCCCTGGCTCATGATATTTGAGGACTAAAATGAAAGTTTCAAAAAATATTTGGGGTCAAAATATAATTTAATCCTAATTTGAATAATTTAAATATTATGCTCATTAATTAGTTTACAAATTAAATAATAAATCTTTAATTTTATTAAATAATTTAATTATTAAATAATATAAATATTTTAAAATTGGTTAATGGGTTGGGTTGGATTGGGTTGACCCTTGATTTTATGGGTGATGACCCACCCATGACACATTTAACAAATATAAATGGGTTATTGACCCATTTAACTAAACCATTTACAACCCAACCAAAAACCAACCAACTCAACCATTTTGCCACCGCTAATTGTGGGTTAATTGCATTTGATTTAATTTTTTGTAGTTTTTTTTAATAATGATTAATAATTTGAAAAAATAGTGAACAAGAGGCGAGCTCGGAACCCCGGACGACCAAGACTAACTAGTGGGGAGCACGGGCCCCACATCAGTGTGGCCCGAAACAAATGTTGACCCACCATGACTAGACGACGCAACAAAGGAAGACAACATGAAATAATTCGCAAAAGAACAAGAAGATAAATTATCAAATACAGCCCGATAAACCTCTTTAGTTTTAATAATCATGATAATGGTTTTTTGCGAGGAGACGTGTTTACGCGTGCGAATCGCCTCGTTCCTCAGCCTCCAAATCACGTTCATGGCCAAGAGTATCGTGAGCCAAACAATAGCGAACCTATCCGGGTCCTTTTTCCAACGTAGAACCCAGAAATTGAGTCACCACTTAGTGGTCCTGAACTTGGGGCAGTTAGACCTTAACGAGGTATCTAACCCAATCCAAACGGTCCTGAAAAAATGGCAGTCCAGGAAGACATGATCAACTAAGTCATTTGAACCACCACAAAACAGACAAAACACGTCGCATCTTAGATGATGTCTGTTGAGATTTGAGAAAGTTGGGAGAGCGTCGTGCCAAGCTTTTTAGGCAAACACTAAAATTCTCATCGGCACTTTCGTTTGCCAAAAATCCTTCTAAGGGAACATATGAGCAAAAGAGCGAGGATTGTTAAAATGGTAAGACTTCAGCTGCAAATCGTAGCCTGCAGCAGTCGTAAACGACCTGGTAGCAACAGGTGTCCAAACAAGACAATCAGGCCTATCCCTTACCAGATTCAGCCCATCCACCAACTGTCTGACCTCCACTTTCGAACACACAATATTGATTTTGTTCAAATCCCAAGTATAGGAGTCATGACGTAGAAGGTCATTCACAAAAATACCAGAAGGAGACCCACCTAAATGATTATCCTAGAATCAACTGCGAACATCCACACGCTCACCCCTACCTAACCTCCAACTAAGATGATCGGTAATAATATGGGAGTTCATATTAACCCCCTTCCAAACCAACGAACTTTTGACATTCTCCTTAAATTGGAAATCAAAGTGAGGGACCACATACTTGTTGCGAACCCAAATAGACGTAATCGACTTAGGCTTTTGGATGATCCTCCAAGATTGCTTGGCTAGCAGGGCTCTGTTGACAAGACTTGCATCGCGAAGCCCAAGGCCCCCTGCACGTTTTGGATAGAAGAGGACCTGCTGGTTTAGAAGATGCATACAAGGTTTGTCCCCATTATAACCCCAGAAGAAGTTAGTCATCGTAATATTGATAGAAGACAACACCCGTTTGGACGCCTGAAAACAAGAGAATTTATACATTGGATCCGACTAGATGACAGATTTGATCAGAGTGAGTCTCGCCGCCTGAGAGAGCAGGCGACTCTTCCAGCCAGCTAATCTATTATGAATCTTATCAACCAAGTCATCAAAGTTACACCTGTAGTCATGCCTGTCATCCACATAGACACCAAGGTACTTACCAAGTTTCAGGGTAAACGAGACTCCAAAAATAGAGGCACAAACCGATTTGAGATCATTAGAAGTATTCAGGCTGAGCACCATACATATCTTCTGGTTATTGATATAAAGACCTGCCCTGAAAGAGAAAACATCAAGAAGGTTCTTGAAGCAAAGAGCCAACCGCGAATCCGCCTTAAAGAACACCACGAGATCATCGGCATACATAAGGTGAGAAATACTAAGGCCCCTTCTCGCAAACTGGATTCCCTGGAGGTCTCCATTCCTCTCAACTCTACTCAAGAGACACGAGAGAACATTCATACAGATGATAGAGAGGTACGGAGAAAGGGGGTCCCCTTGTCTAAGCTCACGAAACGCAGAAATCTAAGACGAGACCTGGCCATTCAAGAGAAGAGTGAAAGAAGAAGACGTAACACAATTCATAATACAGACCACCAACTGATCAGGAAAATTCATCCGCCTCGAAACCGCTGCAAGAAACCTCTAACTAACACGATCATAAGCTTTTATCATGTCGACTTTAAGATCACCCCAGCAAGACTTACTCGTTTTGGCTTTATGAATGAAAGACATTAGTTCCGAAGACAGAAAAATGTTATCAGAGATAAGTCTACCTTTGATAAAGCATTCTGGAACGGAGAAATAAGACCATCCATCAGCACCTGTAATCCGTTAACCAGAACTCTCGAGATTACCTTATAAACGACATTGCACAAACTAATTAGTCTAAAGTCTTTAAAGGTTTCAGGGCGATCCATCTTAGGAATAAGGGAGATAAACATGTCATTAAACAAAGCAAGATCCACCCTGCCTTCAAAATAATCCTTCACCAGATTGAAAATATCTGCCTGCATAGAGGGCAAGTATCTTTGATATATAGCAACAGGAATACCGTCAAGTCCCAGGGCCTTAAAGGACTTTAATTGGAATAGGGCAACTTTAACTTCTTCCAAAGTAACCTAACACAAAAGGGTATCCGATTGATTTTGAGAGATCAACGAAATAGAAAGATCACGAAGCCAACTAATAAGATCATCCTGAACCACAAGGTCATTAGACGAGAAAATCCTCGTGAAGTAATCAGCACCAATGCAATCATAATCCTCCACCCACTCTCGCATATCATTTTTAATTTTATAGATTTTATTTTGAGCCCTTCGTTTCTTAACAATGTTGTGGAAGTAAGTTGTATTCCAATCACCCTGTAATAGCCACATTTGCCTTGATTTTTGAGCCCAAAGAATCTCCTCCCTTTCGTACCATTTTTCAAGTTCATAACGAACCTCAATTTTAGAGCTAGACAACGAAACATCAGAGGAGACAGACGAAGCAGCCATGGTGACACTCTGAATATAAGAAAGTTTTTGCTCAAGGAGCTGTATATGCCTTTGGACATTTCGAAAAACATATTTGTTCCAGCTTACCAAGTCTTCTTTAAGCCGCATAATCTTTTTTGACACAGTGCTAGAGCAGTGGAAACAACAGTTCCAAGCATTAATAACCATCTTGTCACAAGCACCATCATGGAGCCACATAGCCTCAAATCTGAAAGGTTGGGAACGTACAGGGATATCTGATTTCAGGGAACCAAGATCGGAGCATGATCTGACGTAGAAATATTAAGTGTATTCGCTGCCATCTACGGGAAGACGATCAACCAGTCATGAAGAATCAAAACACGGTCAAGCCTCTCAAGAACAACATCATTCCCACTCCTATTATTATTCCAAGTGAACCAAGGACCATTTGGAATGAAATCCATGAGATCCAAGTTATTAATCAAGTCCGGAAATTCCACAGCCTCTCTTAGTGAACGATTGACACTCAATTTATCTCACTAGCACCCTTAACTTGATTAAAATCTCCCACAATCATCCACGAACCATTAATCGTAGGTGCTAGATTGGAAAGAAAATCCCAAACAACATAACACAATTCTGCCTTAGGATGCCCACACACAAACATTATATAGATACACCATCTTCATTCCTGAAAGAAACATGGATCCAGTTGGGAGAGATGTATAGAATATTTACCAGTAAAAAGTCAACACACGCAAGGGCTAAACCCCCACTCCTACCTCGAGGATCAATCCCAGTAACATTAGCAAGACCAACATAATTAAAAAACCTAATAGTTTGTTCAACCGGACAAATAGTTTCAGCCAAAAAGACCACCGCCCGATGTCTCCTCTTGACAATGTGACGGAGACATCTAATTGTCGAGGTTGAACCCCCGACAATTCCATGCTAAAAGCCTCATGGCTCCCTGGGGGGTTGATTTGGGACAACCCCCCTTAGCCCGTAGAAGAAGATGAAGTAGCAGTCAACCCTCCATAAAACATTGACGCCTTCAAGGAAAACCAGAAACCAAAAGCAGAGAATAAGGAAACGTAACACCACTATGAACCCTACCAAAAGCGATGAAGAGGAGTGGCACCACTCCTTAACCTTATATGTTTGTAGCTGAACACGAGTGGTGCCCACTACATCATAAATATTCTTAACATCCCCATCACACCACCAAAACAATATGTCCAAAATCAATATAGAATCAAACTCTGAAGAAACCGCCAAACATCCATCATTCACACAGAACCTACTAGACTTGGAATCATTTTCAAAGATGCACCAAAAACCCACCTCAAGATTTAGTGAGAAACAAAGTAGAGGCAACTCAATGAATATGTCAAAACGTTGGAATTCATGTAACTCCTGAGACCCCATTGCCAAAACATTAGCAGACAACCAACAATAGAAACCATGACTAAACAAAAATCGACAAAAGAACTGTCTAGAGAGAGCTGTTGGAGATTGTGCCCTAGGGCCAATCATTTTATTTGATAAAT